>ML274628.1:132679-194684 GCA_005239495.1 Nicotiana undulata | reverse complement strand
CCCCCCCTCTCATTTCCACGTCTCTTCATTCTCTCACATTCTCTCTGGTTCTTTCTAGATTCTCTCTAGAACCTTCCACCTCCCCCTCCGATGTAGTCCGTTCATCTCCTCCGGCCACTTCCCCTGCTGGAAATCATGGCCTCTCATCATTTCTTGGCCTTTGCTTCATCTCTACACCGGGTATCACCACCTTGAGGGCCTAAGAGGAACCAGAAGGTGATCCACTCACCCCATGGGTTCTCATGCCATTTACGGCCACCTCCGGCCGTCTGAGTTAAATCAGTGACCTCTCTAGCTAAAGTCGGTGAAAATTTAAGGTTTTCTCGTTTTTCTCTGGGTTCTCTGGAACCCTAAACTTAAGACATTCCGATTTTCATTTTAGATATGTTATGGATCTATGTATATTATGAGTTTATTGTTGTTTTCCCCAAAGGATTTTCCCGATTTCTCTAAGATAACTCTTCGTCTTCAAAACTAGGGTTTCAAACCCTTTTTTTAAAAAAAAAAACATATTCTTTTAGATTTTTGGTAATGTTTTGTGACTTTCGTTATGTTTAAGATTTCCCTTTCCATGTCTGGGTTATTTAATTAAAACCCCTAAAATCTTAGCTTTAACCTATGGCTCTAAGTCTAACTACAACGATGTGTTCATCAGTTCTATTGTGTTCACTCTGTTCTCTTGATTATTCTGTGATTTCGTGATGTTTTACCCCATATTTACTTGTTAAGGTTTCTGGCTTCTATTACCATGCTTAATCTGTGATTCATCTCTATGCTTTGTTTATCGATACCTCTAAACCTTTACCTTTCTTGCTTGTATTATGCTTATTTAGTGACTCATGTCATTGTTATGTAAACCCCTAATTCCGTGTGATTTTACCCTGTTACAATCACTAGGGTTTCTGATTTTTTCTCCTATTGTGTGTTTACTCTGTATAACCTATGCTCATTCCTAAATCAGTACTACTCCTATTTTGAATCCCTAATTTCCTGTGATCGATTTTCTTTAATTGATTTTCTGTAATAATCTTTACGACTATCAGTTATTTCTTGCCTTAATTACTATCAATTGACTCTTACAGTAGTGCTTTAATGAACCTGCCCCCAATTCCCCACTCTGTGGTTACTATGTACGAAATCTTTCCTTATTTTGCTATACATGATTTCTTTCCTTACTTGTAACCTTTTCTTACCGTTTGAAGAGTTAACTCCCTTAATTAAGGAAGTGCTCATACTATTCTGATACTGATTGATTATGAACCCCTTTGATTACTGCTTGACTTTGATTTACACCTTATTTACAACTGTTTTCAAAGCTATATATACCCCAACCTCTTATTTTTTCAAAATAACACAGAGGCAAAAACTAATTTGTGCACTCTCTCTCACAATTAAACTTGCTCTCTCTCTATTCCTTCTTCTGTGCTACTCACTACTGATCGGAGTTAGCCGGCTGCAAGCCAAGGCTAACTATTTTTCATCTCCTACATTCTGCTTTGTGTTATTGTTTTCTACACTTTACTGGTATGTCCTAATTTAGAATTCAGTCCTCAAACCAACATGCCACTATTACTATTACAATTCTTTGTATTCCTGCTATGCTTTTACTTACTATTTTGTTTTTCAACATGCAATTAAGTTTCTGCATTTCCTCTACATGTTAAGTCTCACTTTACTTGTAAAAGGACAATGTGTATCTGTGCACTTAGTATCTATTCCTTATGTGAATCTCCATGCCTGTGACTACTACATTAGTTCTATCATGGTCTCAACTGTTTGGTGTTGATATGTTCTGATACTTTGTTACACCCCTGATCCCCCTTGAACCTTGGGAACTTCTGATTGTATGTCTATGTATGCTTCCGTCTGCTTCACAGGCTCTGTATTTGTCCCTCAAACCTCTCACCCCTGTTTGTGATTGCTGGGCCACCTGGGTCCTTTATGTGATGTTGGATTTATTTTGTTTTGAGTTTGGTGTTTTCCAAAACCTGGTTTCATCAGTTGAACCTTTGTTCTAAAAAACTGGTCTTTACTAAGTCCCTCTTCTTTTCAAACTGTTTTCAATACAGTTCTCTTAAATTTCTCAAACTATGAGCACATTTCACTATACTCCTAGATATTAAGATGTGCCCCTTTTGTGTGAGAATTACTTTGGGACCCTTGAGCTCCCGCTGAACTTTGAAACACAAGAGTTGGCCCTTCCACACTGCACTTACTCCATCTTGGCTATGAAATCTGAGTGTGAGCACTGCCCGAGATTCTCTGAGATCCTTAGGGAACTCTGACACACCCGAATATGAAAGGTTGTGAAATAACAGTACATGGCATTGAGGATATGTAAACTTGGGCCTATTATGGAAGGCTCCCTATAGTTAACTTCTTCTATTCCTATTTTAAGTAAGTAATTCATATTCAGAGGCTTGTAATGATTTGTAAAGAACAGTCCTGGGGTGGATAGTGAAAATGGGTGGGGATATGCATGCTATAGTATAAGTATGGGTAGAAATCATGTTTCTAGGTTTACTTTTCGATGTGCGCAATAATAACAATGTTTAGGAATAACATATCAAGTATTCCATGCATTTAGATACCATGTCACTTAGGTTCATACATCTTCTTTACTTTCAGCATATCATCATTCATTGCCTTCACTTAGAAATCATGTTCATAGGATCAATAATAACAAAAAAAAAAACTGCTACCATATGATTCTGTCCATATATTCTGAAATGTAATCTAAAAGCATGACTTATAATAATCATGTTAACAAAGCTACAATCATGTTTTACCATGATATATACGTAGAGATCCCTCTTTAGGTAAACAACGATTAAGAATTGTCATTCTTGCCTATCTCGAAACTATACATAACTTAAGGCGCATCAAGAAATCTTGTTTACGTTGTTTTGCATCATGATGCATTAGAGATCATGCCTTAGGGTCATACTTATTTGAATCACACCTAGATTAATCATATATGTCTGAAACAGTCCCCTATTCTAATAAACTGGCAATCAGTCTCTAAATACTTGCGACTTCTAGAAATGCATGCTATTAGGATCAACTATTTGGAACCCTTAACAAATCTGTCCAACTACTGCATGTTATTTCACACCTAGGCAAGCCTTAGGTAATCAACTACAAGAAATAAAACCATATCTTTCTGTGTGACTATGTCAACTATCAACATGTTAAAAATCAGTAGGCAAGCTTGTTTAGGACTTCCTCTCTAAGTTATGTAATAAAAACTAATTTTGCTATTATTATGTAGACACCATGCTTAGGAACTGAATCTGGACCTTAATTTGTGTATGAGACATGATGTTTATGTGCAATACATGTGGAAGAATACTTGAGCCTCTATCTGCTTTACATGCTCTCCCTTACCTGCAAGTCCTCCTTGTTTATTATATGTCGCCTTAGCATTTTTTACCTTTAAAACCTGAGGGTATACCTAGAAACCTTCCTTTTAGGATAGAAGTCCTAATTTCCTCCAAGACTAATAGGAAAGGGACGAATAACAACATGAAATAGAGTTCGTGACCAATACACGCTTTAATTACCTTCACGGGGTGGGAAAGGGTAGAATATGGATATGATGACCGGTGCGCTAATACCACATGTAGCCCCTCTTTGAGGAGTGTCATACCGGGTATTGCATTGATGTGATCCATATTATAAACCTAGGATACCCTTTACTTTCACATGCTTAGATTGTAACTCTTTCAAAATCAAACCCTTTTTTACATTAATTGTTTTCAAACATCTGTGTACTTAGACTTAAATCCCCTCTTATTTGAGCGCTACTTGTTTGTTTGCTAAAATTGTACAAAATTCACAATAAAGATGTTTGGCCGGGAACCACACTTGTGGATCCAGAGGGGTGCCTAACACCTTCCCCTTAGGATAGTTTCAATCCCTTACCCTATTTCTGGTTAACAACATAGTTCTAGATGAACCCCTCAGGTGCCCTAACGCACCTAAAAAATTGTTAGGTGGCGACTCTCCAAACATGCAAACCCCTTTCCCAAAAGGAAAGAATTGTCTCAACCAAAACGTCATAAACCCCGATCTCCGCGAGGAAAAAGGGGGCGCGACAGCATGGCGACTCTACTATTGATTATTGGCTTTTACCGTTACAAACCGCTTTGTGAATTTTCATGAGTATGCTTTGTTTGATATTTGCACCTTTTCCTTCCCCCCCCCCCCTTTTATGTGCAATTAATTGTTTGTTTCTTTCAAGTATTTACTCTTCCCCAAAACGAAACTGACATGTCTCTTTGCTTTCCTTTGTAACCGCTTTAAATCATAACTATTATATTTACCGCTTTCTTAACGTGCAAATACATGACAACCTGATTTTAATGCTTATTATTGCATAATCATGCTCAACATTCATACTCCACTCGTGCCAAACAAATACTATAGCAATGCTTGATGAGTGGTTGCGCTCTTCCTATATTATTACCCCTTAAATTCGGAAATACTTATTTGCGGTAAAACTAGTCGATCAGCGGTGCACTCGACGGTTCCATGCTTTTCCCCCTTGTGTTGTCCGCTCAAGGGTAACAGTGTAAAACCCCATAGAAACCTTACTCTGTTATACTGTTGCATGCATCATGGTCAAACCTAGACGAACTAAAGTGTTGTCCGCACGATAGCTTTTAAGAAAGCCTTGTCCAAAGTCCACCGGGTTTCCCTAAACCCAAACGGACATCATCACGATATGTGCTTTTATTTGGAGAACTAAATGCTTCGTGCTAATTGTTGATATTAAATAGTCGAGTCTGGTGGGGGTAAGGGCCTAACCTTGTTTTCCTTATAGAAATATGAGGCACGAAGTCCCTAAATTCGGCATGGTCTCCAATATCCACCCAAGACTGCTGAGTTGGTAGGAAAACCTGCACTCTAGTGACAAATCTCTCGTCATAAAGTACTTGGGCAATCTACCATCTCTCCTAGAAATTCAGCCTAAAAATATGATAATAGAGGTTGTTACCCTGCTCTAAGACTGTGAAAGGGTCGTGTTCCGCTTTGGGGACATCGAAATGACACCTTTGCTGGAGGAAATAGGAGGACTGGCTGGCCTAGTGTGGGAAACCCCGGGATTTCTAATGCCTGAGAACCGCACATGCAAAGGTTTCCTTAAAATGATGGGTCTGAAGACAAATCCAGAACTGGTATGCTTGAAAGAGTCATACATCCCTTTTGAATATTTGTACAAAAGGTACGGTCACAGCAAATCATACCGTACATACCATGACGAGTTTTCCATCACGTCCTTGGGACACATCCATCATAGAGTCTTCGTCTTCATGTTTTGCTTCTTTGGTTTGATCGTGTTTCCAATGAAGAAGGAGTGAATCCATACAAGACTGGCCATGGTAACCAAGACACTAATGAAAGGGATTGGTGGGAAAAGGTTCAGCATTGTGCCCATGATCATTGCAGATATATATCGAGCCTTGGAAAAGTGTCAACAAGGAGCAAAACACTTTGAAGGTTGCAACATATTACTTCAGCTCTGGCTCATGGAACATCTTCAAGAGGGCGAATACCGACAAGAGTTTCAGCAAAGGGCATAGAAGGAACACATCACTTTCCACCATCCAAAGAGAATGAATTACATCCCCGACATGTTCCCTCAGCCTGAGAATGCCAAAGGATGGGTTGAGATCTTTAATAATGTGACTGAAGAGCAGGCTCAATGGTTGTTCTAGTGGTTTCCGACAGATGAGTTCATCGCCCGTTCCAGAGATGCATCGTTCCTGATACTAATTGGTCTAAGAGGAACGTACCCTTACATCCCTCTTCGAGTTATGAGGCAAGCGGGTAGGAAATAACTCATATCCAAGGTCGACAAGATGAGCCATCTTTGAGCTGACTTCCAAAATGACGATAGTCCTCACAAATGCGAAGCCCAGCATATGTGGCACAACAAGATTGTACTGGAGAAGGACACCATCGAGCCAGACAGATATCATGTTGGTAGTACCCCTTTCTATTCTGGTTGGTTGGAAGATAATTGGGATAGTCTGGGCAAGCCAGGGTACGTTCAAGGCCACAGGGTTATAGATGAAAAGGCTGAGGCGCAAGTGAAATTCATCCAGCTGTGCAAAAGGATTCGTGAATGTGAGGATGAGCACCGCGAAATACATGAGTCTCACAAGAAGCTGATCGAGGAGTGGAAAGACATGGCTATCAGCACCAACAAGAGGTTAGGATACTTGGAATGAGGTATAGTCGAGCTGGAGGAAAAATTCATCAAAAGGGTCGAAGACTGTCAAAAGGCTGAGGGGACCAAAGGCGAGCATCTAGCCAGAGCATACCTGTTGCTAGGAATTCACGAGCTAGGAAACCTGTTCGAGGGAAGCAAGGATGTCGAGTCTGGGGAAGGTCCTTTTGGGACAAAGTAGATAGGAATATCTTTCTTTTCTTTATTAATGTAATAAGTCCAATGGCCATTAGTGACCTTTACTTCCAGTTTATTTAGTGTCGTTTTGGGATTTGTCTATTTTCTTATAAATAAAATGAGGCATTTAGCATTTTAAGTTCTCCAAATCAATTTGTCGCTAGGACTACCTCAGGCACAAAAGAGGTTCCCAAATTAGGACGCGCTTTACATTCCCGCACTATGTGTTTAAATGTTGCAATACTTTTTCATAATACGCACTGACTTGGCTACGTTTTGTTTTTGTTTTTTTTCTTTATGTATTTATTCCCCTCCCCAAAGGTTAGTTCAGACAGTCTGGCATCATCAGCCTATCTCACAAGATCCAGGGGCCCTCCACCCACTCCTCCTCCTAGTCCTCCCAGAGGCAAGAAGGAAAGGTAAGTTCAAGACTGAAGAAGCTGCCGTAGCACATGGTATGACAAGGACTGGTAGAGTCTATACTCCTGAACATCTGGCTGAATCCAGCAGGCAGGCTTCCAATCGGCCTCCCCTTATTGAGACAGGTCCAGACGACCTTTGGAGGAAGGTACATGCCAAGGAGTATTCGACCATCGACCAGTTGAACAAGACGCCAATACAAATACCCATCCTCTCTTTGCTGCAGAATTCTGAGACACAAAGAGGCGCTTTGTTGAAGGTGTTGAATGAAGCGTATGTGCCGAACAACATCACTAGTGGAGAAATGGCCAATATGGTGGGCCAAGCGTTGGAAAGCCACAAGATCACTTTTCATGAGGACGAGCTGCCTCCTGATGGGCTGGGCCATAACAAAGCACTGCACATCAGTATGTAATGCGAAGATTATTTCATCACCAGAATCCTGATCGATGGAGGATCCAGTCTTAACATCTTTCCGTTGATAACACTAAAGAAATTGGGTAAGGGATGCATGAAATAAAGTATGGGGAAATCAATGTGAAAGATTTCGATGGATATCAAAGGTCCACCATTGGTGAGATAAGCTTATGCCTGCAAATGGGACCAACTTGGTTCGAGGTTGACTTCCAAGTGATAGATTTGCCAGCGTCCTACAACCTGTTATTAGGGAGACCCTGGATCCATGCTGCTGGGGCCGTAGCGTCAACATTACATCAGGCAGTGAAGTTCGAGTGGAACCACCCAGAGGTGATTATTCATGGCGATGGTAGAAACCCTAGTTACAATCGCCAGACTATTCCGGCGATCGAAGGAAGAAGAAAGTTGGGTGGAGAAACTTACCACCACATTGAACGGGTCAATGCTATCGACAAGGACAAATGGTGGGATAGAAAAATCGAGAGTATACTAAGCTGGAGTGGGTATGAGCCTGGCAAAGGGCTCGGCAAGAACCTCCAAACCTATCAAGATCAAAAGCCATGGCACCACTTTTGGTTTGGGGTACGACTATACTTGGCAAGAATATAACGACTGGTCGCAACCTTGGCGCGGTCCTTATTACCCTTTAGAACAGCCAATACCACATCTGGAGCAGACCTTCCAACAGACCGACATTATTTATGGATCAGACAAAGAAGAAGCACTTGCAGCAATGAGGAACTTGTTTATGGAGGACAGTGATATGGACTGCTGCGTTATTCTCGAGGAGGAGGGGGAGGAAGGCCCTTGTAGACAGGCTGTGAGCAGAGGGACGTATCTCAAGAATTGGACTGTCAAGACAACCAAAGCCCGACGAGCCTCGGGGTAGCAAGGCTAAAACAAGCACTATCCATTGTTTTTCCTTACAAAATGATTTCCTTTTCGCATTTTAATTCCCGCAATAAGATCTTCAAATGTTCAAAATAATTATTCAATTTATCCAAAGCATTTTAATGAATAAATATTTATTGTTATCATTTTCTCTCATTAATTTACCTATACAGCATTATTGTTACTTGTCTTGACGAACCAATGACTGTGACATGCAACGAGACAACGCAGCAAACGGACAATGATTCGGAAGAGGATGACATACCTAACGAGATTATCAAGGAAGTTGAGAGCTTTGAGAATAGACCTAAGTCCAACCTGGACGATACTGAAGTTATCAACCTGGGAAATTTAGGAAATGTCAAGGAGACTCGCATCAGCATTCATTTGTCACCATCAAAAAAGAAAGAATACACAAAGTTTTTAAGGGAATATGAGGACATATTCGCCTGGTCATATGACGACATGACTAGTTTAAGTACGTCTATTGTGGCTAAAAAAGTGCCAACCAATCCAACATGCCCACCAGTGAAGCAAAAGCTCAGAAAGTTCAAACCCGACATGAGCTTGGAAATCAAAGAGGAGGTCACCAAGCAGATCAACGTCAGGGTTCTCCGAGTGGTCAAATATCCTACATGGTTAGCTAACATTGTGCTTGTACCAAATAAAGATGGGAAGGTCAGAGTCTGTGTCGACTACCGGGATCTTAACTGGGCCAGTCCGAAAGATGACTTCCCCTAGCCAAACATACACATCTTAATTGAAAATTGTGCCAAGCACGAACTGCAGTCCTTTGTAGATTGTTTTGTTGATTACTATCAGATTTGGATGGATGAGGAAGATGCTGAGAAAACGGCATTCATTACACCGTGGGGAGTGTATTGCTACAAGATGATGTCATTCGGTCTGAAGAATGCAGGGGCCACTTACATGAGGGCCATGACTACTATATTCCATGATATGATTCATAAGGAGATGGAGGTATACGTGGACGACGTCATCATCAAATCAAAGAAAGTTGCTAATCACATGGAAGATCTAAGAAAATTCTTCAACAGGTTAAGGAAATACAATCTGAATCTTAACCTTGCAAAGTGTGCGTTCGAGGTTCCTGCTGGCAAGCTGCTAGGGTTCATTGTCAGTCGTCGAGGAATAGAGCTAGATCCATCAAAGGTCAAATCCATCCAAGAATTTTCGCCACCAAAGAACAAAAAGGATGTTATGAGCTTCCTAGGACAGCTCAATTATATCAGCCGGTTCATAGCCCAGTCTACCGTCATTTGTGAACCAATTTTCAAAATACTAAGAAAGGATGCTGCCACCAAATGGGCTGAGGATTGTCAAAAAGCCTTGGACAGAATCAAAGAGTATCTCTCAACACCACCAGTCTTGGTACCCCCAGAGACGGGTAAACCCTTATTACTCTACCAGGCCGTATTAGATGGAGCTTTCGGTTGCGTTCTCGGGCAACATGACGAAATAGGGAGGAAAGAGCAAGCAATTTACTACCTCAGCAAGAAGTTTACTCCGTATGAGGCCCGGTATTCTCTATTAGAGCGCATCTGTTATGCTTTCACTTGGGTCGCACAGAAGCTGAGGCATTATTTTGTGCCTACACAACGTACCTCATATCAAGGATGGATCCGCTCAAGTACATCTTTCAGAAGCCCACGCCCACTGGCAAGTTAGCTAAATGGCAGATCCTGTTAAGTGAGTTCGACATCATTTACATAACTCAAATGGCGGTCAAGGGAAAAGCATTAGGTGATCATCTTGCTGAAAATCCTGTGGGCGAAGAATACGAACCATTGAAAATGTATTTCCCTGATGAGGAAGTGTCATTCGTAGGAGAGGACATTGCAGAATCCTACGACGGTTGGAGGATGTTCTTTGATGGGCCGCAAAATTCAAAGGCGTGGGTATTGGAGCAGTCTTGATTTCGGAAATCGGTCAGCACTACCCGATACCCGCCAAACTCAGATTCCGCTGCACCAACAACATGGCTGAATATGAGGCCTGCATCCTTGGGCTCAATTTGGCCATCGACATAAATGTTCAGGAATTATTAGTAATTGGGGACTCATACTTATTGATACACCAAGTCCAAGGAGAATTGGCGACAAAGAATTCCAAGATACTGCCATACCTACATAGTGTGCATGAATTGAGAAGGAGGTTCACAAAGATTGATCTGGCACGTTCTCAGAATCCAAAATGAGTTCGCCGACGCACTAGCCACCTTGTCATCTATGATCCAGCATCCAGATAAGAACTTCA
Organism: Nicotiana undulata; assembly: GCA_005239495.1. Lineage (NCBI taxonomy): Eukaryota > Viridiplantae > Streptophyta > Magnoliopsida > Solanales > Solanaceae > Nicotiana > Nicotiana undulata. The sequence goes on along the minus strand of ML274628.1, from coordinate 184,267 downwards.
TTGATCCTATCCTAGTGAGGATTCATAATCAGCCGGCTTATTGCGCCCACGTTGAAGAAGAAGCAGATGGAAAGCTTGGTTTCATGAAATTAAGGAGTACTTGGCAGAGGGAGAGTACCAGAGCTTGCAAACGCTGCTCAAAAGCGCACTCTTTGAAGGTTATCAAACAACTTCTTTCACAGCGGAGGAATCCTATATAGGAGGACTCCCGATCTGTGTTTGCTAAGATGTGTCGAGGCAAAGGAAGCAACAAAGCTGTTGGAGGAAATACATGCCAGTACATGCGGTCCTCATATTAACGGGTTTGTTCTAGCAAAGAAGATACTTCGAGCTGGTTATTTCTGGATGACCATGGAAACAGACAGCATCCAGTATGTCCGCAAATTCCATCGATGTCAAATACATGGGGATATGATAAAGGTACCTCCCAGCGAGCTTAATGCAACATGCTCACCCTGGTCGTTCGTCGCTTGGGGCATGGATGTTATTGGACCCATCGAGACTGCCGCCTCCAATGGACACAGGTTCATTCTGGTTGCCATTGACTATTTCACCAAATGGCTCGAAGCAGCATCTTACAAAGCAGTTACTAAGAAAGTGGTAGCTGACTTTGTCCGCGACCGCATTGTTTGTCGATTTGGAGTTCCAGAGTCGATCATCACCGATAACGGTTCCAATATCAATAGTGATTTGATGAGAGTAATGTGTGAAACCTTCAAGATCAAACACAAGAATTCTACAGCATACAGACCTCAAATGAATGGTGCCGTTGAGGCTGCGAACAAGAACATCAAGAAGATACTGAGAAAGATGATAGAGAAGCACAAGCAGTGGCATGAGAAGCTGTCATTCGCCTTATTGGAGTATCGCACCACGGTTCGCACATCAATCGGGGCAACGCCTTACATGTTGGTATACGGTACAGAGGCCATCATTCTTGCTGAAGTTGAGATCCCATCTCTGAGAATCATACAAGAAGCCAAGCTCAGCGACGCAGAATGGATAAGAAGCCGCTACGAGCAATTGTCCCTCATAGACGGAAAGAGAATGAACGCAGTTTGTCATGGTCAGTTGTATCAGAATAGAATGACCAAAGCCTTCAACAAGAAAGTCAGACTAAGACAATGCACACCAAGGTAGCTGGTGTTAAAGAAAATCTTTCCTCATCAAGACGAAGCAAAAGGGAAATTCTCTCCCAATTGGGAAGGGTCGTACATGGTTCACCGAGTGCTAACAGGAGGAGCACTCATACGTGCAGAAATGGATGGAGAAATTTGTCCTAAACCAATCAACTTAGATGCAGTCAAACGCTACTATGAGTAACTCTTTAGGCTTTTCTCAAATGTTATAAATTGAACTACGTCTGACCTGATTCCCGTTTAAGAGAGGATACGTAGGCAGCCCTATGGGTTCGGTCACATCTTAATAAAATTTTCATCTCCCCCCACGAATGGAAACTGGGGCAGAATTTTGAGGAGGGACCTCAAAAATTTGAAGCAAATTCAGCCGAGCACCGCACCAGTAACAGCCAGAAGCCTTCACCCATCAAAGTGGGGCAAAATGTTGAGGAGGACCCTCAAATCTCCGCAGCAAGAGAGGCACAAATACGGCAAAAGCCCAATACATCTCATTATCCCCACAAGACGCATGTTTCTCAAGGATACGCTCTCGAACTCATTGCACATGCCAACGCTTACTATTATCATAATTGCAAACGATACTTCATTCATAGCAATCATATCACCGCACTTTATCACCAGCTAAGAACTCTTACTGTCGCTTTATTTTGTGCATTGCCAAAGACTACCATTCTGCCTTCTGAGACTAAGCTCTGTCTGCGTCCGCATGAGGTTAAGCTCTACCTCCATTTTCATTCGCATCTTTGCATAAGGCTACCTTTCTGCCTTCCGATGTTAAGCTCTACCTCCATTTGCATTCGCATCTTTGCATAAGGCTACCTTTCTGCCTTCCGATGTTAAGCTCTACCTCCATTTGCATTCGCATCTTTGCATAAGGCTACCTTTCTGCCTTCCGAGGTTAATCTCTACCTCCATTTGCATTCGCATCTGCATAAGGCTACCTTTCTGCCTTTCGAGGTTAAGCGCTACCTCCCCTGCATTTTATTCCCTGCATTGCATAAGGCTATCATTCCGCCTTCCGAGGTTCTACGCTACCTCTCTCCGCATCTTATTTCATTACGCTAAGCTCCTTTATACCTTTTCAAAGCAGTCACCTTATTTATTTACGCCTTCTTTTGGGCTAAGCTCTTCCCTCTTTCTTTTCGCAAGACTAAGCTCTGTCTTTCCAACATCATACTACTGCATTCTTCATGGGCTGAAATATCGCCAACTTGTCCAAATGCGTCATCGTTCGGAGGCACCATCTCTCATGGCCCGAGAACATCATTTCATGGCCTAAGGATCTCTTATATTCAACTTGCATATCATTATTCAAAGTCATCATGGTTCGGAGGCACCATCTCTCATGGCCCGAGAACATCATTTCATGGCCTAAGGATCTCTTATATTCAACTTGCATATCATTATTCAAAGTCATCATGGTTCGGAGGCACCATTTTCATAGCCCGAGAATATCATTTCATAGCCTGCGAATCCAGCACCAAGCGTTTCATAGCCCAGGACATCATGGTCTAAGGACATCATCCTAATTGTTCAAAGACAGCATTCATAGTCCGACGCGAACTTGCATCGTGTTTATATAATACACAATATACGCTTGTTCTCTATTTGTAGGTAACCCGGCCGGAACAGCCAACCAGGCAAGAGCAGACCGCTCCAGTTCTCCGATACCACCCCGTAAGAACTTCCTACTTTTACCCTACCATGCACCTTGCGTCCGTTCTTGTGAAACATCACCGGTATATTTTGCCAATGATCCCCAAACTACATACGACCTGATTCCTGTAAAACCAGGGATATGTAGGCAGCTCAAAAACCGGGGTGCGGCCAATTTCTATCCCGCAGTTTCATCTCGGTCAAAATTGGCCATCATATCTTTACCCGATAACTCTTTCATCCTTCTTGGGTAAAGAGGGGCAGTTGTTGATACCCAATTGTTCCTCAAATTATTTGCAAACTTGCATATAAGCTTTCTAAATTACTCTTTGTAATAATGAGTATTTTCCCCTATTTTTCATATTTTTATTAAATTATTTTCCTGTTTATCTTAATATTTAATATTTAAATAATTCATAAATTGTGCTCTAAATAATTTCAAATATTTTCCAGTTCAGTATGTTATTCATAATCACGTTTTACTTATTAAAAACCAATTATTTTATAAATTGGCCAATTGGGTCTTATTTAATTGCAATTACAATCATTTTGTAATTATGACCTAATTAGACATTTTATACCCTTTAAAATTAGAATTTATGTTTCTACATTTTTAATATTGCTTGATTATTGTAATTTTACTTATTTTAACTTTATTTTATTTTTATACAACTATTAGCTATTTTAATTGATTAATTATCTATTTTTACGGGTATTTAACAATTAGCCACATTATTTTAAATTCTAGCCATATTTTAACCTAGTCTTTAAACCCAATTAACCCTAACCCATCAGATTATTCACCCCAGCCCAATCCTAATATTAACCCAACCCAAACCCAATAATAACTCGGGCCCAACCCCTGATTAAATCTGAGCCGTTGATCAAATAAGATCAACAGCCCAGATTCCCTCTTACCTAAATTAACCCTTACCTACCCCCCCCCCCCCCCCTCTCTCTCATTCTTTGAGACAGACTCTCTTTCTCTTCATGTGTCTTCCTCTCCCCCTTCTCTCTAGAACCTTCTGGTTCTCCGATGGCCTCCAGCCTTCATCTCCGGCCACTTCCAGGCTCACTTCCTTTCAACCACCAGCCGCCTTGAAGCCCTACCTCTCTGATCCTCTCCGTCTTTGAGACCTCCATGGGTTTCAGCCATGCTGGACCACTATTGGGGCTCCGGCTTTGGTGATTTTCCGGACTTCTCCGGTGGGGTTTTGACACAACCATGCCACAATCACCATTACCTTCGAGCTTCACGGCAGGTTCTCCAGTTATCTCTGATTCTTTTACGAAACCCTAAATTTTGAACTTTTCGATTTTTCTAATAGATCTATACATATTATTTGTTCTTTCCATGCTTCCTTCAAAGATTTCTCAAATTCCTAAACGACTTCTCATCTTTTCAAAACTAGGGTTTGAAACCCTTTTTCGAAACAATTCTCTTTTAATTTCTTAGCATTATTCTTGTGGTTTTTTACCGTGTTCTAACTTTATTTGAGCTTTTTCCCCTTGTGTGACTCATTTGCTGTTAAAAATCCCAAATTTTATTGGTTCAATCTGTGAGTATGAGTATCGTTTATCTGTTTAGCATGAGTGCTTTGATTTTGTGGATACTCTGTGATCCCTGGTGTTATTTGCTATGTGCTCATCACTAGGGTTCCTGGCTATTCCTTTCTTTTACCCGTATCATGATTTGTACCATGTTCTGATTTCTGTCTATGTTATTTGTGGGCTATTTTTCTGAATTTCTAAACCTATGTGATTTCTTGTTATTATAATCATTAGGGTTTCTGATTTTATATTCTCCCTATTATGTCATGTTCGTTTGTGCTAGTGTTGAATCCCTGACTCTATGAGATTCTTACTTAAGTCCCTAATTTTGACCTACAAATTATTCCCTTTCTTTATTATGTGATTGATTCTACTATTAGATTGATTCTTACAGACCTTTCCTTAATTGGATTTTCTAAACCTCGACTAATACTTGCTTTATGTGCTGAAATTACTTCCTTGTGATATTTTCCTCTAATTAATGTTGATTTCCTGTAACTAGGGCCGCATTTGAGGATTTCCTTACTGATCTTCGATTTTTAACTATCTCTTGCTCTATTTTTGTGTCTGGTATTACTGTCAAATTGATATGTATATATTTCTCCTTAAATAAGATTCTGAACTTGGTCTTACTTACATGTGCTATACTTGGACTATCAGTCTTACATGATATTCTTTCCTTATATTACTAGTCTATCCCTGATTGAGTATGACTCCTTAATTAAAGGGAGTACTTCTATTAATTTGATTCGAATTGATGCCTACTTCCATAATTCTGCTTAACTAATTGTTTGTTACCTTATTTACTACATGTTTGCAACTATATATGCTTCTACTCTTTCACTAGCAACACACACACACATACATCAAGACAACTGCTACATTCTCTCTTGCGCCCTTTCTCTTTTTCTCTCTATCTTCTCTATTGTTGCGCCCTCATAATGCACACTGCTGCAATTTGCTATTCCTTACTATTCGACTGGTATGTCTCTAAGTTAGTTTTATGTTATCTCTATACAATATGATCCAGTTCTTGATTAGTTACTTACTATTCCTGCTGTGTTTTATCCTGTGGTTCTACTGCCTACCATGTAACTAGCCTGTCCCATTATCCCTTTTTCCTTTTTAGTCTAATATGTCTCCTGCTTTCCCTTGTGTGATTCATTATGACTTTGTTTGACTCCTGTGAAACTAGCCTACCTATTTTCCTGTGTGGCTACTTTTACTCTTATCTCTGCATGACTAGTATCTCTTATATGTTTTCATCTTCTGCATGACTCCTAATACTATGAGTCTGTCCCCTCTACATAATGCTTAGATGTTATATGATTCAAGTCTGCATCGAGCATGTGACTCTGTTCAATACTTAATGATATGTGATAATTGTGATTGTTTGAGAACTTGTAACTTTGCTCTAAGGACAGATTACGTGCAAATATGTTGCTACCATTACTTGTCCCTAACCCATTTTCCCTGGTTGTGTTTGTTTTCTTGAACTTTGAATACTTGCTGAGTTGTGACTATTCTGCTGCTTCTTTTTCAAACTGGTTTTCATAAAAGATCTTTATATTATCCTCTGAAGCCATGTTATTTCAAAACTCTCTTTCAAATTAATTTTGTTTTAAGCACTTCACATTATTCTTAGACCTTTATGTTCCACCCCCTCAGTGTGAGCATTGCTTAGGGACCTTGAGTTCCCTCTGAACTTTGACACACTGAGGCAGGTAATTCTACACTGCACCTATCTCAACTTTGGCAATTGCTGGTGCTGGTATTGGCCAGGGCCCTCACAAGGGCCTTTGGGAGCTTTACCGCACCCAGGCTATGTAAGGCTGTGAAACTCGAAAGGGGTGAGGCTGGAAGGTTTGGCCTGTTTGAAGGCTCCCTATAGTATAACTTCTTATTTTTCTCTTTGCAATTACTGTAATTCATTTGATATGGTCTGTAGTAATTTGTAAACAAATGATTGGGGCTAAATAGTGAATATGGGAGGGAACTATGCATGTTTAGTGTAGTATGGGTAGAAATCATGACTATAGGCTTTCTTTCCCTATGTGTGCAATTGTATCATGCTTAGGACATGCATACCATGCATTAAAAATTATGTTTAGGTTCTTTATTTCAACACATATGTTATATTCATGTCATCTGACACCATGTTACCATTATAACTAAACGAGTAACAAAAGCTTCCATAATGTATTGCTCATGCATTTTTATAACCAGGACATATAGAAACCATGTTTTAGGATGATACTTTGTCCATTAGATATCCCGCCCTTAGGACTTCTTATTTATCAGAACTTGAATGCCTAGTTAACATGTATCTAATTCAATAACCCCGCAAAAATATGGTCAACTGGTTTGAAACGTTTTCTGCAAATGTATCATCACCCATGTCGCTTAAAATCAGAATCCAAATATGCATGTTCACCCTTTAAAATAAGTAGGCAATGTATACGACGCCTAGGCAAACCTTAGGCCTAACACGTATAAAATCAAATCAATTATGTTCTACTAGTTTAATCAGTCCCCTTTAAACATTTTGAACCATGCTGCTCCCATTCCTATTTTACCTCACTGAAGTTCACTTTACTTTTATTAAAACTCCTGCTCTATTTTAAACAGTCTCGAAGTTGTGCATCTATTTCCTTTTATTGATTTTTACTGATTACTGTTCTATTATGTTTTCAAACTACTGGGTTTTCAAAGATGCCTCACTCTGCTCAAAATCATTCCATTTCAAATCCTTGCTCTGTATTTCTTTAAAGTTACTATATTTTGATAAAAGTTACTATATTTTGATACCATCTCACTACTTCTTTTACTACAGTTCTCTGAAAATTGATAACTATTTCTCTATGTTAAGCCTCTGTATTTTAGTCCCTTATATTTTAAAATCACTATATTACTTCAAACACATGCTTTAATGACTTCCTTCTACGTTTTCTGAAAGCTTTAAATAATTGCGTACTTCTAAATCTTACCGCTGCCTTTAGCTACTGTATTTTTGAAAATCAACCATCCTTCAAGTCACTCAATCTTAATTAAATCTTCTGCCTTCATTAAGTTTTCCAACTCAGATTCCTACGACCTATTATTTTACTAAAATTCCTATTTTTGAACTCCTGTCTTGAGACTTTAATCATGTTTGAGACGTACTACTTACATGTCTATGTGTGGAGGGACATGTGAGCCTTTCTTTGTCTTTATATGTTTCCTTATATGTGCAGTCCTAATTATTTTATATGTCGCCTAGTATTTTGTCCTTTAAACCTAAGGGTTCAGCCTAGTTCCTGCCTTATAGGATTAGTAGTCCTAAACACCCTCCAGGACTTATAGAATGGGACGGTAATGGCACGCAATAAACATTCATAACCAACACACGCATTTTTAAATAACCTTTACGGGGTGGGAAGGGTAGAATACAGATATGATGACCGGTGCGCTAATACCACGTGTAGCCGCCTCTTCGAGGTGTGACATACCGGGTATTGCATTGAAGTGATCTGTATTACTTTAAACCAAGGACAATTCTTTTCAAATGCTTATTCTAGTGTTATTCCAAAACCTTTAAAGATTTTCATACTTGTTTGAAATCCCCTCTTATATGAACCTTACATGTTACTTGTTCACCATCCAAATTCATAAAACTTATTGGCTGGGACCCACAGTTGTGGATCTTGAGGGGTCCCTAACACCTTCCCCTTGGGATAATTTCAAGCTCTTACCCAATCTCTAGTAACGCAAACTAGTTCATGAGTTATCAACTCTAGGTGCCCTAACGCACCATAAAAATCGTTAGGTGGCGACTCTTCCTTAAACCCTTTCTTTTAAGGAGTTGTCCAAATGTCATAAACCCGATCTCTCTGTACCTAACCCGTGCGATATAAAAAAGGGGGCGTGACACTTATACTGTTATTGACGTGTTAGAGTTGGTAGGCTTGCAATCGGAATGGTTATAATGAGAAATTAGTCACTTAGTATCTAAAAATAGCCTTAATGTTGGAAAAGATAACTGAGAGTTGACTTATTGGTAAATGACCTCGGAATGCGGATTTTATGGATCGAATAGCTTCGTTAGGTGATTTGAAACTTAGGACTGTGTTCGGAATAATTTTGTGATGTCCGGTGCAGAATTAGGCTTGAATTGGCGAAAGTTAGTTTTTGGCGATTTCCGGTCGGCAGTGGAAAATAGTCTATTGGGTCGGAATTGAATTCTGGAAGTTGGAACAGGTTCGTAATGTAATTTTGGATATGTCTGCAAATTTTCAGGTCAATCGGAGTTATTTTGGATAGTTTCGGAATCGTTGGTGGATTTTAGAAAATTTCAAAGTTCTTAGGCTTGAATCCGATGTGATTTTGGTGTTTTGATGTTAGTTTTGGTGTTCCGAGGGTGCAATTAATTTTGAATGATCATTTATGATGTGTTGGTATAATTGTTTGGGGTCCCGAGGGACTCGGGATTGAATTCGGGTGGTTAACGGGCACTTTTTGACTTAGGAAGACTGTTGTTTTCTGGTGTTTTCACAGCTGAAATTCATGCACTGCAATCTCGTAGGTATATGTGCGATTGCGTAGGGTTAAATTGGGCCAGGGTGAATTTGTTCAATGCGATAGAAGAGTATGGATTGTGATCGCGTGGGATAAGTCGCAATCGCGTAGAGTTGACGGGGCGCGTGTGGGGGGCTGGTCAGGTATGCTTCGCGATCGCGTGGGCAGAGTTGCGATCGCGTACGTTCAGGTCCTAAGGAACTGCGATCGCGTGGAATATGTTGCGATCGCAGAGAGTATAATTGGGAAGCTGAGGAGTTATGCTTCGCGATCGCGAAGTGGGTCCCGCGATCGCGATGAGTAAAGGCCTGGACAGTATAAAAATAAACCCTCTGCGACCATTAGACCTTTTAACAACATTTTTGAACGGGAAAAGAGCTTGGAGGTATTTTGAAGAGGGAAAATCATTGTTCTTCGTCAAGGTAAACTTGATTATAGGTGATTAAAGAACATAATCTCAGTGTTTAATTCATGAAAATCAGTAGAAAAAGGTGGGGTTAGGGCTTGAGATTATGAGACCTTTAGGGGTCGATTTGAGGGGTCAAACGAACTCCGATTTTCGCGTTCTTTATATGTACGGACTCGTGAGATGACGAAGAACGTTTTGGTATAAACAATTCTGAGTTCCGAGACGCGGACCAGGGGATCGGATTTTAGCAAATTTCGGGGTTGGAGCTAAAATTTGTATTTTTGAATTGGAATTCATTCCTTAAGCATAATTTGATGATAAAAACCTGAACTTGGTATATTTCTAGCATTCCGAAGTTGATTCGAAAGGAATGCGTATTGCGTAATAGTTTGCGGGCTAGTTTGCGGTGAGTAATGTCTTTAAATCCTGTCCTGAAGGTGTGAAACCCCGGACTCTACACCCTTTCACGGGTTTTGGAATGCAAAGGTTGAAACTTTGGAAATATATTCCCTATTTAGGCAACTATTGAGTTGCGAAATCGATTCTATAGCGTATGCTTAATAGTATTGATATATATTTGATATGTTTTGGGTTGTAAGCCATGTTTGGGGCCTAGTGCCAATTTGTTTACCTCTTGAGGGCTGATTTTACTATTTTCCTCACTGATATGTTATGAGTTTGTCTCAGTCATTTCTTGATAATTGTTTTGCCACTCAGAGTATTTTGATACTATTTATTGAAAATGAAACACTATTTTTAGGTCGAGAACCCAGTATATTTATGGCCTGAAGGGCATGTTGAGAGTGTCTGACCGAGTGAGGCTGCGGGCCATTATTGTGAGGACTTTGTGATATGAGAGAGGTTGCGGGCCAATATTGTGTATGATTTATGCCATGATGTGTCTTGTTATAGCGCGAGGGCTGTAGGAGTCCCTCTGGAGTCTGTACACACCCCCAGTAAGCGTAGGTACCTAATGAGTGATGTTGTCCGCGGGCCTGATACTGAGTGATTGCGAGGTTGCCTGATGGGCTAATATTGAGTGACTGTGAGGATGCCTGATGGGCTGTTACTGAGTGACTGTAAGGTTGCCTGATGGGCTAATATTGAGTGACTATGAGGTTGCCTGAAGGGCTGATACTGAGATTGTTATGAGAAATGATTTTGGCCCGAGGGGCAGATTTATGAAAATTTTACTAAGTTTTGACTACGACTCACTTCGTTTTTTTTAACTGATTTTTACTCAGAGTTTTACTGAGATATATTGATATTATACTTGTTCCAAAGGATTTCTAGAAATTGGTTTTCGAACTTATGTATTTGATGAATACTTTATGGTGACTTGGTGATTTACTGCTTTTGTTAATTGGTGTACTTGTGCTATGTGTTTCGTATTTCTCAGGCTGTGATTTATTTTCATTACTACTGAGTTGGCGTACTCATCATTACTCCGTGCACCTCTGTGTGCAGATCCAGGTACTGGTTCAGAGCAGTAGTCATCCGAGTTTCGTTCATTGTCAGCTTTGGGATTTCGAGGTAGCTGTCCAGCGTCCGCAACTTCTCCATTTACCTTCCTTATGTAGTATTAATATATTATTCCTAGACCTTGTCTATGACAATAGCAGAGTTAGTTTATTTCGTAGATGCTCATGACATGTTGACTCCGGGTCTTGGGGACGATTGTAGACTGTTAGCTTGATTGTTTTGTTTAAAGATTTTAAAATTTATATGCGTATTATGAATCGTTGAAAATTAATTAAGATACATGAAAAGTAAAATGTGAAAATTTTGAGTGTTGGCTAGCCTAATTCCACGATAGGCGCCATCGCGGCCTGTTAGGATTTTGGGTCGTGACAAGTTGGTATTAGAGCACTAGGTTACATATGACTCAACAGTCATAAGCAGGTTTAGTAGAGTCTTGAGGATTAGTACGAAGACGTATGTACTTATCTTCGAGAGGCTTCAGAACCCTTAGGAAACATTCCACATTCTTGAATTCTTATTGTGCGAATCATTATTCAGCCAAAAGCATAACTCTTTGAATTCCTTTCATGTATTTTAATGCGCACGCGAGCGCTTGGTATCAGTTGTGTGTCGGCGGCTTGTGACTTCATTGGGTGAGATGTGATTGTTAGCATGTTGATAATGGGCCAATCGGAAGGACTTGAGGCCGGATTTTGTCTGTGGCTTGAGTGTTGAGATTTCATTTGGGTGAGCACCTGTGTTGGGGGACTTATATGTTCGTTTGTGTCCTTATTGATGGAACTTTGTGACTAGATGACTACATGGTGAGTGTGGTCGGATAGTTATATGTATTTAAGTTGTTTGATTGTGACCAAAATAAATTGGCGGGAGATGTGGCAAGAACCATTGATTATTTGACTTCTATATTGAGTTAGAATGTGGCTTCGAGTTATGAGTACTAAAGGACTTCTCGTGTAGTTTAGTTGTGGAGTGAAATGGGTTTTCCTGTTATGTTCTGAGTTACCGTGACATCTTTTGAGTTGACCAATGCTCCAGTAGCATTCATGTATTTGATTAGCGGTGTATTCAGGCAGTGATTGCACTCCTTTGTTATTGTATTTATTGATGGCATCCTGCCGTACTCTCGTAGCCAGGGATAGCATATTCAGAATTTGATGATGGTATTACAAGGATATAGGGAGGAGAAGCTTTGTGCGAAGTTCTCCAAGTGTGAATTTTTGGCTCAGTTCGGTAGCATTATAGGGACATGTGGTGTCCAGTGAAGGTATCTATGTGGTCAGACGAGTGTGAGTAGAGATTCCAGAAGCTCAAGAATTCCTTGACCACAGCCCCAGTGTTAGTATTGCTATCAGCTTCAGGTTCTTATACCGCTAAATGGGATGTCTTGGGGACAAGCAATGGTTGTGTTCTAATGTAGGAAGGTATAGTAATTGCGTGATGACTATGATTTTCGGAAGTGTATAGGGAGATAACATTTTGAGATTAAGCAGGTAGAGGTCTCCTGCGGGCTGTCTTGAGGTGCGTGACCCTTATGTTTATATGTAGCAAGTTCTTTTCTACCAGTAGATGAGGTATGTTGTAATTTGAGTTTAGCTCGCTTGTGGGAGTTGGCATGATCATTACATTGGTGAATGCGATATTTGCATACGAGTGGAGGGTTAGATGGTCTAGGTCATATGAGCGTATGAATGATTTAGTTGAATCGCACCACAGTATAGTGGCAGTGATAATGTGTGGGCATCATGAGTTATTTTTTGTTTTTATCCTTGACTTTGAGCCAAGTGGGGGAGTTCGTTAATGATAAGTTGATTACACGATTATGTGTTGTATCGGTTTCGGTTCGAGGTATGTTGGGGAATCAGTTATTGCCTTGCAGAGGTGGAGTCTGGGAATTGACTCGGGTAATGGAAATTCTTCGATACAGGTTGTAATGGACTCTATGAGTAAATGGATTCTATTGAATGATTGAGTGGTAATTGTAAAAGGTGTAGTGTGTGCAGTGTAAGAATTTTCTTGTTGCTTCAAGTGAGTGGATTACTTTCCTAGTATGTGGATTGCAAGCGGGGTCAGGTCGTTCTGTTTACTTGGTTAGTGTAATTGAAATTGCGTAGAGTAATTGGCGTTCGAGAATGGTTCAGACGGGTTTAAGGTTATATGTAGCGATTGAGGGTCTTCAAGGTGTGGAAGGGTCTAGAACTGAGATTTACGTGGAAGGTGTCAAGGCTTGTGGTGTATTTGCATTATCATGGATTCCATCCATCAGTATCAGTAAAGTGAAGGTAATGACTTTAAATTCGCAGGAAGTCTATTCAGGGTAAGTACTTTTTATGTGGTGCTTTGGGGATGTTTGAGAGAGTATTCAGGGGCTTATGAGCTTTAGATAGTATATTTTATGCTCGAGTTTCGTGTGGTGAGTCAGGATTGAGAGTTGCGATAGTATGACAAGAACAAGTATCAGTTCGAAGGTAAGTTAGAAGGAACTTGAATAAACAGGATAGCTTGGTAGTACGTCGGATCGGCATGATAAGGGATATAGTTAGTTGTTTGGGTGTTTATAAGGTAATGAGTTGTTACAGGTGTTTCTAAGCTATTCTCTTTGAATTTGGTGGCATGCGTAGCTTGGTTGAGTTAGAAGGATTCAGTCTTGGCAGTTTGGTGTTGTACAAATGTGATTCGGGAGTTCTTGATGGTTTCTACCCCGGTTAGAGATATATATTTCTACTGGCGTGAGGGCCATGTGATGTATAGTGATTTGGCTTCTAGATGGGATCAAATGGAAAGTTCTGGGCTAGTTGGGTACGTAGTTGTTTGTGGATAGGAAAGGAGCATGAAGTCCTCATATTTATCATAGGATTGCATGACGTATGCGGTATTTTGTGTATAGTGTAGAGTGGCATATGTGAGGTCACGGTTCAGTTCTGGAAGGAAGGTCAGAATTGGCAAATTTAGATGATCAGGTAAAGGATACCACTATTGGGTTGTTGGATGAGAGTATACATTCATAAAGGACAACGTGTAAGGAAATGTGTTTGAATAAGGATGCTTCATTGGTGTTACGATGCTCTCTTGTTAGATCGACTGCCAATATTCAAGGTTTCTTGGTGACACAGAGGAATTACGGGGGTATCCCTCGTGGAATGATAAAGTATTAGGGGCGTGTTATATATTTGAGTGGTTGAATTAGGATCAGATATGGTAATTGGTGCGCCTCATGGATTTTGAGACTGGGCGTTTTCATGAACAGATTATTTTTGTAGTTGTGAACGACGAGTATGCGAGCAAAGCTAGTCAGGTGTTAGCATATGTCATAATTCAGTCATTATGAACCTTTGGAGAGTTATCTACTTGTTGTGGATGACAAGAGTTGATTTAGAATATAATTACTGGTAGGCCAGTATGGGTGTGCGTTCTACACTGAGTCGGAATTGTTGACTCCAAATTTCTATTGTTGAGGGATGTACCATTTGATTGTCACTGAGCTTATTCGTGTTTTGGAGTGATCTATGAGTTACCTTTCGGTGTTTCTATGAGTTGTGATCGTTGGTTATATATGTGCATAAGGTGTAGTTCTATCGGGTCTTTATAGCGAGCTTTGAGTAAGGTAAGTAATTGGGTGTTGCAATATTGAGACGTGTTGGTTATGTTCTTTCTGGTTCGGGTGGCATTGTATCGTTCGATTTCCCCCGTGGTTATGGCAATGCACTTTGAGTAATTGACGTCGCATTTTGCATGGTTATTGATTTGAGCAAGGTGGATTGGAGTATTTTATGTGGTCCAGAGGTTGGATGGGATCACGCTTTGCAGTGAAGTTAGGTAGAGGTATGATCCTTGTTGTCAGATTCGTGTGTTCTGATTTTTACGGTGTGTGCCAGGCTTCTAGCATGATGTTGTGATAGTAGTAGTTAATGGCAAGATAGTCCTCTCGTGTGAATCTTCTATTTTATGAATTAAGCTCTTGGGATGTTGTTATTGAGTACACGAGTTGCACAAGTTATGGCTCTGGATGGTATTGATGCTGATCGGGCGAATGGTTGTTGGTTTCTACGTATTTCTTTCATCATAGACACCATATGAAGATGTTAAAGCAAGACTTTGTTTGATTAGAGGTTATTACCAGTATTAGGTTGTTATAAGCAACTATTGTGATTAGGAGTTATCGCCACGAGTGCTTGAGTCATGTAGTGGATTATGTGATTTCATCTTGTGTTGCGGATATGGCTTGATACAGTGTGTTCAAACTGTTTCAGCTTATAGTCGTGGAAATTTGATCTTGTGAATGGACTCAAAAGTGGAAATTTAGTTCTAAGGTTGATGGGTCAGGATCAGACTTTGAAACTTCAACTATGTTGTGCTATTAGACCTATATGGGGTAAGGTGACGTGGAATCACCTCCGAATATGTGCATGGTAGGTTACTTAGCAATTTTGGTGGTGTCAGAACAACACTAGGCACATTCTAGGGCGAACACATGTTTAAGTGGGGGAGAATGTAACAGCCCAGTCAGTCGTTCTGTGGAATTTGCATTATAATTATTGTTATTGCCTTGTCATAAGTTGGTTATACTGTTATTGACGTGTTAGAGTTGATAGGCTTGAAATCTGAATGGTTATAATGAGAAATTAGTCACTTAGTCTTTAAAAATATCCTTAAAGTTGAAAAAGTCAAATGAGAGTTGACTTATTGGTAAATGAACTCGGAATGCGGATTTTATGGCTCGGATAGATTCGTTAGGTGATTTGGGACTTAGGAGTGTGTTCGGAATAATTTTGTGATGTCCGGTGCAGAATTAGGCTTGAATTGGCGAAAGTTAGTTTTTGGCGATTTCCGGTCGGCAGTGGAAAATAGGCTATCGGCGTCGGAATGGAATTCCGGAAGTTGGAACAGGTTCGTAATGTCATTTTGGATATGTCTGCATAATTTCAGGTCAATCGGAGTTGTTTTGGATAGTTTTGGCATCGTTGGTAGATTTTAGAAAATCTCAAAGTTCTTAGGGTCGAATCCGATGTGATTTTGGTGTTTTGATGTTAGTTTTGGTGTTCCGAGGATGCAGATAGTATAATTGGGAAGCTGAGGAGTTATGCTTCACGATCGCGAAGTGGGTCCCGCGATCGCGCTGAGTAAAGGCCTGGACAGTATAAAAATAAACCCTCTGCGACGATTAGACCTTTTAACACCATTTTTGAACGGGAAAATATCTTGGAGGCGATTTTGAAGAGGGAAAATCATTGTTCTTCATCAAGGTAAGTATTTTGGACCTTAAAACTTGATTATAGGTGGTTAAGGAACATAATCTCAGTGTTTAATTCATGAAAATCAGTAGAAAAATGTGGGGTTAGGGCTTGAGATTATGAGACCTTTAGGGGTCGATTTGAGAGGTCAAACAAACTCCGATTTTTGCGTTCTTTATATGTACGAACCTTTGAGATGACGAAGAACGTTTTGGTATAAAAATTTCTGAGTTCCGAGATGCGGGCGCGGGGGTCGGGTTTTAGCAAATTTCGGGTTTTGAGCTAAAATTAGTATTTTTCAATTGGAATTCATTCCTTAACCATAGTTTGATGATAAAAACTTGAGCCTGGTATATTTGGAGCATTCGGAAGTTGATTCGAAAGGCAAGCGTATTGCGGAATAGTTTGCGGGCTAGTTTGAGGTAAGTAATGTCTTTAAATCCTGTCCTGAGGGTGTGAAACCCCGGACTCTGCACCCTTTCACGGGTTTTGGAATGCAAAGGTTGGAACTTTGGAAATATATTCCCTATTTAGGCAACTATTGAGTTGCGAAATCGATTCTAAAGCCTATGATTAATAGTATTGACATATATTTGATATGTTTTGGGTTGTAAGCCATGTTTGGGGCCTAATGACGATTTGTTTACCCCTTAAGGGCTGATTTTACTATTTTCCGCACTGATATGGTATGATTTTCACTCAGTTGTTTCTTGATAATTTTTTTGACACTCATAGTATTTTGATACTATTTATTGAAAATGAAACACTATTTTTAGGTCGAGAACCCGGTATATTTATGGCCTGAAGGGCATGTTGAGAGTGTCTGACAAAGTGAGGTTGCGCGCCATTATTGTGAGGATGTTGTGATATAAGAGTGGTTGCGGGCCATCATTGTGTGTGATTTATGCCATGTTGTGGCTTGTTATAGCGCGTGGGCTGTAGGAGCCCCTCCGGAGTCTGTACACCCCCCCCCCCCTAGTGAGCGCAGGTACCTAATGAGTGATGTTGCCCGCGGGGCTGATACTGAGTGATTGCGAGGTTGCCTGATGGGCCAATATTGAGTGACTGTGAGGTTGCCTGATGGGCTGATACCGAGTGACTGTGAGGTTAAATGATGGGATAATATTGAGTGACTGTGAGGTTGCCTGATGGGCTGATACTGAGATTGTTATGAGAAATGATTTTGGCCCGAGGGGCAGATTTATGGAAATTTTACTGAGTTTTTGACTACGATTCACTTCATTTTTTTTAGTGATTTTACTTAGAGTTTTACTGAAATATATTGATATTATACTTGTTCCAAAGGATTTCTGGAAATTTATTTTCGAACTTATATATTTGATGAATACTTTATGGTGACTTGGTGAGTTACTATTTTTGTGAATTGGTGTACATGTGTTGTGTGTTTCGTATCTCAGGATGTGATTTATTTTCATTACTACTGAGTTGGCGTACTCATCATCATTACTCTCTACACCTCTGTGTGCAGATCCAGGTACTGGTTCGGGGCAATAGTCATCCGAGTTCCGTTCATCGTCAGCTTTGGGATTTCGATGTAGCTGTCCAGCGTCCGCAGCTTCCTCATTTCCCTTCCTTATGTAGTATTAATATATTATTCCTAAACCTTGTCTATGACAATAGTAGAGTTAGTTTATTTCGTAGAAACTCATGACATATTGACTCCGGGTCTTGGGGACGGTTGTAGACTGTTGGCTTGATTGTTTTGTTTAAAGAATTCGAAAGTTATATGCGTATTATGAATCGTTGAAAATTAATTGAGATAAATGTGAAAATTTTGAGTGTTGGCTAGCCTAATTCCACGATAGGCGCCATATCGACCTGTTATGATTTCGGGTTGTGAGAGGACTAATAGGAAAGGGCCGGATAACAGCATGCAATAGAGTTAGTGACCAATACGCGCTTTAATTACCTTCACGGGGTGGGAAAGGGTAGAATATGAATATGATGACCGGTGCGCTAATACCACGCGTAGCCCCTATTTGAGGAGTGTCATACCGGGTATTGCATTGATGTGATCCATATTATAAACCCAGGATACCCTTTACTTTCACATGCTTAGATTGTAACTCTTTTCAAAATCAAACCCTTTTTTTCGTTAATTGTTTTCAAACATCTGTGTACTTAGACTTAAATCCCCTCTTATTTGAGCCCTACTTGTTTGTTTGCTAAAATTTTACAAAATTCACAATAAAGTTGTTTGGCCGGGAACCACACTTGTGGATCCTGAGGGGTGCCTAACACCTTCCCCTTAGGATAATTTCAAGCCCTTACCCTATCTCTGGTTAACAACATTGTTCTAGATGAACCCCTTAGGTGCCCTAACGCACCTCAAAAATCGTTAGGTGGTGACTCTCCAAAAATGCAAACCCCTTTCCCAAAAGGAAAGAGTTGTCTCAACCAAAATGTCATAAACCTCGTTCTCCGCGAAGAAAAAGGGGGCGCAACAACTATAGCTAGAGAAATTGCTTGTATATGTAGTGTTAGAGCACCAACAAAAACTAGAACAAGAGTTGATACATTTATATTCTAGTTAACTATACAGATGAACTATATTAGAGTAGCTTAACCGTGTGAGTTGGCTACTGGTTTGTAAAGTTGCTTTGGTGTTAAATGAAAATAGTTTGTTACAAAAAAAAAGACTATTAAAAGAATAATAAGCAAGAAATTAATTAATTATTAAGCTAATAAAATATTATATGATAGTATAATATTATTAAATAATAATAATACAATAACTATAAGAAAAAATAATTAGTGCGCAAATAATGTGATGAATAAAACATATTTGACTTTTAGATAAAATCAAGTGATAGTAAGAAGTTTGTTAAAATAATATTATCTATTGTGCTCAAACAAGATAGATCACAACATGACATGTTTAGTATTTTTTAATATTGACAGCGAAACGAAATGCAAGACTAAAATCAAGGGGTTAGATTGCTACAAATATATAATAAAAAATAGATTATGCACTACGAGATTGAACAATAATTTCATATCCTACTTCATAATTAATATCTAATGTTATATAATTTTTATCTGAGAGCTTTATATTTTAAGGTTATTTGCACATGATCCAAATAAATCACAATTTAATATAATTTGTGTCCGCGCATCGCACGGGTACTAATACTAGTCTACAATAAAACAATTGCTAATTAATTTTATTTTGGATGTATTTTAATCCCAATTCATTCCTTTTATAAATGAAGCTACAAAATTCATTTGACCGACATCAATCCTAACTAATGGGGCCAGGTACTTTAGATTAGTAGAATTTAGATATGGTAAATGATTTCTACGTGACTACTGTTCCTCGGACGACTGCTATTGCATCACTTGAAAACATCATTTACATCTCTTATCTTCCTACGTGAGTGGCGCCAAGTACAATGCATAAATGGGAAAAGGGAACGGTTCATGTTTATAGCCAAGTTTAAGAAAATAATTTCCTTGATATGACTTCACGCAGATTATATGCACATGTTGCTTTCTTTGTTCCATCCGTTTTACTATCTACACACCCAGACAACACACATATTTCAAAAAGTTTTAAGCATTTATCATGTATAGATCTTTTACGCTATAACGATAAGTTAACTTACAACAACAGATAAAAAACAAGTTTAATAGTCTGATAGTGAAAAAATTATTTACATAATAAATGTATATAGTAAATAATTTCAATCATATTTCTAATATGTAATCATTGAGATTAAAGAAGAATGGAAGAGCATGATTTTGTACCAGTATAAGCAGAAGTGTAAAACAGTAATAACGGCGTCTAAGCTCAAAATCGTAAGATGGTATTACTCGTTTCTTTTGCATCTTCCGAATTATTGACCATGAAGTTAGTTTGAAACTTTGTCATGTAGTGTATATAGTAAAAGATTAACACGAGAATGAGGTCGATGGCGTATTTGTGCAATAATTATTGATCAGCATCTGATGAAGTCGCTTTTCCTATAGGGTTATTCCAATATTGTTGCTATAAGATTAGAATTTTTTTTAAAGAAGAATTGCAGGTGAGAAAATCATCAGAAGCAAAAGCAAAGAACACCACCCTAACAAATAGAAAGAATTTTCTCTAACTTCTCTCTAACAAATAGAGAGAGAAATAAATCATCCGCCAATAACACCAATCTCGATACCCAATCACAACCACCACATCATGAAGGAAGCTTCGGAAATTGAACTCTCAGATCAAGACTCAACAATTATTTGCACTAAATGTGGGTGCTTAGGCCACAATCTCCGCTACTGTCCAACTTTTACAACCGCTTCTACCTTGAATCAAGCACAAGACAACCCATCCACACCCTCATGTGATGAAGATCAATTAAGTCTGTGGAAAACAGTGTCATACCCAAAAATAACAAAACAATTGTCAAACATAATTCAGAAAAAATTACACAAACCACTGCTATGACTCAAAACCACTCACATTCCCCCAATACCACTACCCCAAACCCTAAGGTCCCACCCGAACCCCACAAGGCCACGAATACCCCCAATAGTATTCCCCTTCACAATCACTTTGTGTAACGACCCGATCGATCGTTCCGAGAGTTATAGCCCCGTTTCCCCACTTCTCTTACTTTATGTGTTGTTCAGCTGTGTTGAGTTGAATCGAGTTGGTAGGTTTGGGTCTGGAGTATTTTTGGATTAAAATGAGACACTTAGTCTCTTAGTAAGGGAGTTAAGTTAGAAAAGTCAACCGGAAGTTGATTATGAGTAAAAAAACTCGGATTTGGATTTTTATGATTCAGTTAGCTTCGTTGGGAGATTTTAGACTTAGGAGTGTGTCCGGAATATAATTTGGAGGTCCGTGGTAGAATTAGGCTTGAATTGGAGAAAGTTGGAAAATTTGGCGATTTTGGTCAGTAGTGGAAAATTTGGTATCGGGATCGGAATGGAATTTTGGAAGTTGGAGTAGGTTAATAGTGTCATTTTTGACGTGTGTGAAAATATTTTAGGTCATTCTGACGTGGTTTGATAGGTTTTGGCGTCGTTGGCAAATTTTGGAAGTTTAGAAGTTCTTAGGCTTGAATCTGAGGTTGATTTGGTGTTGTTTTTGGGTGTTCCAAAGGTTCAACAAAGTTCGGGTAGTGATATATGACTTGTTGGAATTATTGGTTAAGGTCCCGAGGGCCTCGGGTGTGTTTCATGTGGTTAACGGATCGGATTGTTAAAGCTAAAAGTGCTGTTTTGCTGTTGGTGGGAATTTTTCTTGTGTTTCCGCACCTGCAGATAGGGAGCTGCAGGTGCGATGGTCGCAGATGTGGGGAATGGTCGCGGATGCGGAATTTGGCAATCTGGGCAAGGAGCGCAAGTGCGGAGGCATAGTCGCACCTGCGAGCCCGTAGGTGCGAGGCCTGGCCGTATGTGCGCAGCCCGGATGGTTAAGTGAAATGTGTAGGTGCGCTCTTGGACCGCAAATGCAGTTGCGCAGGTGCAAGGATGGGTCCGCAGGTGCAAGACCCCTGGGCAGAAACTATAAAAGTCACACTTCGCGAACTTTTGCCCTCTCTTCACCATTGTTGGCCGGTTGTTTAGCTTTAGGGAGTGAAATTCAAGGGAGAAACAAGAGATATCAGTGAGGTAAGTTACTCGGGTTTTATTACACGTGATTTTAATGATTTCCCACAGTTTAGTCATGAAAATGGTAGGAAGTTAGAGTGAAATTGAGGGAGTTAGGGCTTGAGTTTTGGAGAGCTTGAGGTGAGGACTTCATGGACCAAACGGAGTCGGAATTTGATGAATTGTATATGGTTATACTCGGGAATGAACGAGGTTTCTAGTTCTGCAATTGTTCACGGGTTCCGAGACGTGGGCACGGGGGCCGGGTTTTAGCCTTGTTCAGATTTTTTCCTATTTTTGTAGTTTTTTTGTGGAATTCGATTCTTTAGCCTATGGTTATAGTATTATTCTGATTTTGAATAGATTCGGAGCTTTTGGAGACCTAGTCGAGGGACGAGGGCATCCCGGAGTAGGATTTTACGTTGTTAAGGTAAGTACAATTTTAACTCTGGCTTTGAGGGTATAAATCCGGAGTATTTAATATCACGTGGATGTTTGGAGGTGATACCCACGCTAGGTGACGGGCATATGGGTGTACGCCGTGAGGGATTGAGACTTAGTCCTTCCCGTGAGGCTGTGAGTCCTAATAGCCATTGTAAGTGTTTATGTATTTATATGTTGTTGAATTTGTCTGCCTTCATGTTAGAGATCATGCTTAGGATTTATTCATGCTCACATTATTTGCACTCAGTCATGGAAATTCTTGTACATGTTTTCCTCAGTCTCTATTATTTTGCTGATATGATGTAATACATGATTTGGGCTGTGTTCCCTTATTTGTTGAGAATTGTGACGCTAGAGAGGTACATGGCTGATTGAGGCTGAGGGCTTGTTGTGATATATTTGATTATAGCACATGAGTTGTCCGTGCAGCACGTGAGTTGTCCGGGCGGATCCAAATTTGTACTATAGCACGTGAGTTGTCCGTGCAACACGCAAGTTGTCCGTGCAGCACGTGAGTTGTCCGTGCGGATCCAGATATTGATATTATGGCACGTGAGTTGTCCGTGCAGCACATGAGTTCTCTGTGCTTAGCCCTTGGGCTATAGGAGCCCCTCCGGAGTCTGTACACCCCCAATGAGTGCAAATACCTATTGTGTGAGTGAATTGAGGACTTAGTGATGGAGTGACATTGTTGTGAGGTTTAATTTACTTTTGTCATTGCTGCATCTACCTGCTAATTGCCTTGCAGCATTTGTTGATTTATGGAAATTACCTTCTTACTACTATTTATCCTTAATTGTGAAAAGAAATAATTGGATTGTTATGCTTAGCTCGTCACTACTACTCAGTTCCTTAGTTATTTCTGTTATTACTGAGTCGTTTGTACTCATACTACACCCTGCACTTTATGTGCAGATCCAGGTGAGTTAGAGTGCGACGATCGTTGAGTTTAGGCTGGCTATCTTTCGAGACAGCAAGGTAGCTGCTAGCGTCCGCAGGACCTTGTTACTCCTTTTATCATCTATTTCTTTTTTTTGGGATGTATTGACTATTAGAAAATTTATATATCTTAGTTCATAATTTTAGATGCTCTTGACTTAGTGACACCCCGATGTTTGGGGCTCGGTTTGGTATTTTTATATTATTTATATTCAGAGTTAGCTTGTTTTTATGAGAAATTTAAATAATGGATATGTTTTATTAAATTCTTATAATTTATTTAGTAGTAATATTTTGAGAAATAGGCTTGCCTTGTATCACGATAGGCGCCATCACGACATGGCTTAGATTGGGTCGTGACAAGTTAGTATCAGAGCGTAGGTTACATAGGTCTCACGAGTCATGAGAGGGTTTAGTAGAGTCTTGCGGATTAGTATGGAGACATCTGTACTTATCTTTGAGAGGCTGAGAAACTTTAGGAAAATTTCACATTCTTGGATTATTATCGTGTGTTATGTGTATTCTAGTAAATAAACGTCTGTTATTTCATTCTCTTACATATGGTGAGGACTCGTGCTACCGGTAAAGAAGGACAGTCACTAGCTCGGGTCGCGAGAGGCCGAGGCCGCGATAGAAGCCGTGGTAGGGGCGGAGACATCGCTAGTGCAGTAGCTGGGGCACCACCCACAGATCCCCTAGTTTCCCACGCTCAGGACCAGGTCCCGGAGGTAGAGGTTTCGGTAGGAGCAGCCAAGGCACCACCTATGCCTATTGTTATTCCCGGCCTTTACGAGGCCCTGGACAAGATTCGGTCAGTGTGTACGAGCCTTGCTCAGTCGGCTTCAGTTACTACGACCGCAACTACTTCTTAGGATGGGGGAGGCACTCAGACTCCCGTCGCTTGCACACCTGAGTAGGTTGTTCAGGGACTTTAGACACCGGGGGCACCCCTAGCCCAACCGGTTGTATCTTCTTAGGACTATGTAACTCATGTGATGCCAGAGGATGAGCAAAGCAGATTGGAGAGATTTGGGAGGCTCCGGCCTCCGTCATTTAGTGGTGCTCAGGGTGAGGATACACAGGGTTTCTTGGACAAGTGTCAGAGGATGCTTCGGACCGTGGGTATTTTGGAGACCAGTGGGGTCTCATTAACAACTTTCCAATTCTCTAGGGATGCACTTAGTTGGCGGGAGTGTTACGAGATACGTAGGAAGGTTGGCGCAGCGCCCCTTACCTGGCAGTAGTTCTCCGTTCTCTTTCTGGAGAAATTTGTACCTGAGTCCTGCACAGAGGAGCTACGCAGGCAGTTCCAGCAGCTTCTCCAGGATGAGTTGTCTGTTACCTAGTATGAGATGCGGTTCTCCAAGTTGGCTTGTCATGCGGTTTAGTTGTTTCCCACAGACCGAGAGAGGATTATGAGGTTTATAGATGGCCTCGGTTTTTAGCTTTGATTGCTTATGACCAGATAGAGTATCTGGTGCTACCATTGATGAGGTCGTCGAAATTTCTCGACAGATTAAGATGGTTTGAGGTCAGGAGAGGGTTAAAAGGGAGGCTAAGAGGCCTCGTGGACTAAGTGGATTTAGTGGCACTTCTCGTGGGGTTCAGTTTCAGCACGATAGAGGTCGTCCATTTAGGCATGCCCTGCTAGCTCGTCCATTTCAACGTGGTACATCATCTGGTCATGGTTCTCACAATCATCAGCAAGGTCAGTCATCATTCAACGCACTGCCAGCGCAGGTTTCTCATAATGCCCTGTCCACTTAGGTATCATCGAGTAGTTCTTTTGGACATCAGGAGCAGCAGTATCGTCTGAGGAAGGGTTGTTTTGAGTGCGGGGATTTTGGCCACATTATAAGACATTGCCCTAGGCTATTTGGTAGGGCTCCCTAGTGGGGTACTCGTCCCATAGCACCGGCACCAGTTCCTCTACCACCCGCCCAGCCAGCTAGGGGTGGACCTAAGCCAACGGGGGGCGGAGCCCAGTCAGTTAGGGGTTGCCCGTGAGCGGGAGGCAGAGACGGGGGTGGTTAGACATGTTTCTATGCCCTCCCTACCAAGCTAGAGGCCATTGCTTCAGATAATGTGATCACAGGTATTGTCTCCGCCTGTCACTGAGATGCCTCTGTATTATTGACTGTGGTTCTACATATTCATATGTTTCATCATACTTTTCTCATTTATGGATATACCCCGTGAGTTATTAGTTACACTTGTTCATGTATCCACTCTTGTGGGCGATACTATTATTGCAGACCGCGCGTATCGGTCATGTGTGGTGTCTATTGGGGATTTGGAGACCCGAGTGGATTTGTTGTTTCTTAGCATGGTTGACTTCGATGTGATATTAGGCATTGATTGGCTATCTCCATGTCATGCTATTTTAGATTGTCACGCCAAGACCGTGACTTTAGCGATTCCGGATTTTCGAGAGTAGAGTGGAGTGGTTCCATAGATTATGTGCCTAGTAGGGTGATTTCATACTTGAAGGCTGAGCGTATGGTTAAGAAGGGTTGACTATCTTATTTGGAGTTTGTGAGGGATGTTAGTGCAGAGACTCCCCACTATTAATTCTATTCCAGTGGTCCGTGATTTTCCAAATGAGTTTCCTGCAGACCTGTCGGGCATGCCGCCTGACAGGGATATTGACTTTGGTATTGATTTGGTGTCGGGCACTAAGCCTATTTCTATTCCACCTTATCGTATGGCACTAGCGGAGTTGAAGGAATTGAAAGAACAACTTCAGGAACTCTTTGATAAGGGTTTTATTCGGCCTAGTGTGTCACCTTGGGGTGCACCAGTTCCATATGTGAAGAAGAAGGATGGTTCCATGAGAATGTGTATTGACTACAGGAAATTGAACAAGGTCACAGTCAAGAACAAGTATCCCTTGCGTTGTATTGATGATTTATTTGACCAGATCCATGGAGCGAGGGTGTTCTCTAAGATTGTCTTGAGGTCCGGGTATCATCAGCTGAAGATTCAGGATTCAGATATTCCTAAGACGACTTTCAGGACCCGTTATAGAAATTATGAGTTCATGGTGATGTGTTTTAGGCTGACCAGTGCCCCTGCAGCGTTCATGCATTTGATAAACAGTGTATTCCATCCATATTTGGACTCCTTCATTATTGTGTTCATTGATGACATCCCGGTGTACTCTCGTAGCCAGGAGGAGCATGCCCAGCATTTGAATATTTCATTGCAGAGGTTGAGGCAGGAGAAAATTTATGCAAAGTTCTCCTAGTGTGAGTTTTGGCTCAGTTCAGTAGCATTCTTGGGGCACGTGGTGTCCAGTGAGGGTATTCGGGTTGATCCGAAGAATATAGAGGTGGTGCAGAGTTGTCCTAGACCGTCCTCAGCTACAGAGATTAGGAGCTTCCTAGGTTTGGCGGGATATTATCGTCGCTTTATGGAAGGATTCTCATCTACTGCTTCGCCCTTGACCAAATTGACCCAAAAGGGTGCTCCATTCAGGTGGTCGGACGAGTGTGAGGAGAGCTTTCATAAGCTCAAGGCTTCTTTGACCAAAACTCCAGTGTTAGTTTTGCCATCAGCTTTAGGTTCTTATATTGTGTATTGTGATGTCTCGAGGGTAGGCATTGGTTGTATTTGATGTAGGGGGTAGAGTGATTTCCTATGCCTCGTGTTAGTTGAAGACTCATGAGAAGAATTATCTAGTGCATGATCTTGAGTTGGCAGGCATTGTTCACGCCTTAAAGATTTGGCGTGACTGTTTGTATGGAGTTCATTGTGAGATTTATACGGATCACCGGTGTCTGCAGCATCTATTCAAGCAGAAAGATCATAATTTGCGTCAGCGTAGATGGTTGGAGATTCTTAAAGATTATGATATCACTACTATATACCATCCGGGTAAGGCCAATGTGGTGGCTGATGCTCTAAGTCGTCGGGCAGAGAGTTTGGGGAGTTTAGATTACCTTCCGGCAGCAGAGAGACCTTTAGCATTGGATGTTCAAGCCTTAGCGGTCTAGCTTTTGAGATTGGATCTTTCGGAGCCTAGTCGGGTATTGGCTTGCGTATCCTGCAAGTCTTCTATTTATGACCGTATCATGGAGCGTCAATATGATGACCCACACTTACTCGTTCTTCAGGATAGGGTCCAACGAGGTAATGCTGGGATGTAACTATTGGTGATGATGGAGTGATGAGGATGCAAGGTCAGATATATGTGCCTAATGTGGATGGGCTTGGGGAGTTGATTCTTGAGGAGGCTCACAGCTCGCGGTATTCCATCCATCCGGGTTCCGCGAAGATATATTAGGATTTGAGGCAACACTATTGGTTGAGGCGAATGAAGAAGGATATTTTTGGGTTTGTGGCTTAGTGTCTCAACTGTCATCAGGTTAAGTACGAGCATCAGAGACCGGGCGGCTTGCTTCAGAGATTAAATATTCCAGAGTGGAAGTGGGAGAAGATCACCATGGACTTTGTAGTTGGACGCCCACAGACTTTAAGGAAGTTCAATGCTATTTGGGTTATTTTGGATCGGCTGACCAAGTCTGCGCAATTCATTCATGTTTGTACTACCTACACTTCAGAGCGGTTAGCTTATATTTATATCCGAGAGGTTGTTTTCTTGCATGGTGTCTCGGTTTCCATCATTTTAGATAGAGGTACACAGTTTACAGCTCAGTTTTGGAAGGCCATGCAGCGAGAATTGGGTATTCAGGTTGAGTTGAACACAACTTTTCACCCTCAAATGGACGGGCAGTCTGAGCGCACTATTCATATATTGGAGGACATGTTGTGTGCATGTGTTATTGACTTTGGGGGTTCGTGGGACTAATTTCTGCCACTCGTGGTGTTTTCATATAATAACAGCTATCAGTTGAGTATCCAGATGGCTCCGTACGACGATTTATATGGGAGGAGGTGTAGATTTCCGGTTGGTTGGTTTGAGACGGATGAGGCTAGACTCTTGGGTACAAATTTGGTGCAGGATGCTTTAGATAAGGTGAAATTGATTTAGGAGTGGCTTCGCACGGCACAGTCTAGGCTGAAGAGCTATGCGTACAGGAAGGTTCGTGATGTATCTTACATGATTGGGGAGAAGGTATTGTTGAAGGTTTCACCTATGAAAGGTGTCATGAGATTTGGGATGGTGGCCTACGAGCTTGCTTTGTCACCCAGCTTGTCGAGTGTGCATCCGGTATTTCATGTTTCCATGCTTCGGCAGTATGTTGGCGATCAGTCCCATGTTTTGGACTTCAACACGGTTCAGTTGGAGAGTGATATGACTTATGATGTAGAGCTGGCGGCTATTTTGGATCGACAAGTCCGGAAGTTGAGATCAAAAGACATATATTCAGTAAAGGTTTAATGGCGAGGCCAACTATTGGAGGAAGCCACCTCGGAGACCTAGCGGGAGATGCGTAGCAGATATCCACACCTATTTGAGACTCCAAGTATGTTTCTAGACTCGTTAGAGGACGAACGTTTGTTTAAGAGGGGGAGGATGTAACGACCCGGTCGACCGTTCCGAGAGTTATGGCCATGTTTCCCCCATTTATACTTCTTTATGTGTTGTTCATATGTGTTGAGTTGTATCGAGTTGGTAGGTTTGGGCTCGTAGTAGTTTTGGAGTGAAATGAGACGCTTAGTCTCTTAATTAGGGAACTAAGTTAGAAAAGTCAACCGGAAGTTAACTTATGAGTAAACGAACTCGGATTTAGATTTTTATGATTCGGTTAGCTTCGTCGGGATATTTTAGACTAAGGAGTGTGTCTGGAATGTAATATATAGGTCCGTGGTAGAATTAGTCTTGGATTGGCGAAAGTTGGAAAATTTGACAATTTTGGTCGGTAGTGGCAAAATTTTGTATCGGGGTCGGAATGGAATTCTGGAATTTGGAGTATGTTCGTAGGTCAGTAGAGGTCCATGGTTGTTGGCTAATTTTTGAAGTTTAGAAGTTCTTAGGCTTGAATTTGAGGTTGATTTGGTGTGTTGGTGTTAGGGGTGGGCATAAAATCCGAAAAACCGAATTCCGAACCGAATCGAATTAATTCGGTATTTCGGTTTCGTTCTTTTCCGGTATTTCGGTCTAATTCGGTATTAAATTTTCGGTACTTCGGTTTGGTTTTCGGTATTACAATTTTAAAACTTTGGTATACCGAATATACTGAATATACCGAATATACCAACATTTTAAGGACATTCTTTTTGGACCCTACCTATATATACCCACCCAGTGCCCAGCCGTCCATCCCAATTTAATTCCCATTCCCGTCGCCCCCCAAACCCAACTGCCCAAGCCCAGTACTCTTAGTCTTAGGCTATTAGGTTAGGCCATTTTAATTTTTAGCAATTAGGAAATTAGGTTGAACCAACGACTCTCTCATCTTCAGTTCTTCTTCATCACCCACACCGCAATCCTTTCCCTGAAGGAGCCAAACCACCAGAGAAAACAAATAAGTAAGTAAACACCATCTCGACATGCTTGTGCTTTCTACACTCTACAGGGAATTTTTAAATCCATTTTGTCCCCTCATATCCAATGCAAATCCAAATCAAAACGAAATAATCCGAATTACCATCAACGTAATTAAATTAAAGGGATACCTTTGTTTATCCTATATACCATAAAGTCCCTTCATTGTTATGCTATTCACATTGGGTTAGAACCAGGCAATCAAATGTATGGCATACGACAA
The DNA here is from genome assembly GCA_005239495.1 of Nicotiana undulata. Lineage (NCBI taxonomy): Eukaryota > Viridiplantae > Streptophyta > Magnoliopsida > Solanales > Solanaceae > Nicotiana > Nicotiana undulata. Next base: position 154,590 of record ML274628.1, on the reverse strand, counting down.
AAATAGATGAAACCAATTCTTCGTTTATAAATACACAAATCCATTTATGTTGTTCTCTTTGTCATATCAATTCTTGAAACATAATATTCTTATTCTAATTCCAATTATCCCCTTTTCTTTCTTTGTGTATATAATGGCATAAACTGGAAGTTGAAAGTCTAGTATGGACTTAGTGGTTTGATATGAACATATATGAAATGGAACAGATCGAATTGTTTTCATATTGAATTTGTAAATCAGCTACTTGTATCTCTATCTCTACGGTTAATTCAAAGGATTGAGCAATAACATAAAAATATCATTAACTAGAAGAATACAAACTAGTAAAAATCTCAATTATGCGTTGTAATATGTTGGTATATCAATTTTGTACATTTCCATATGTCATTCTACTTCAAATTTATTTACAAGTATATTTATATGTGTTATGTTTTTTGATATGTAAAGTTAATGTACTTCTGGTTCAGCAACATATGAGAAAGTTTCCCCGAAATACCGAATTCCCACCGCAAGTTGGTGTTGTTTTGGGTGTTCCAAAGGTTCTACTATGTTCGGGTAGTGATATATGACTTGTTAGAATTATTGGTTGAGGTACCGAGGGCCTCGGGTATGTTTCAGATGGTTAACGGATCGGATTATTAAAGTTTACTATTTTTCTGCTGGTGGGAATTTTTCTGGTTTTCCGCACCTGCGGATGGGGAGCCACAGGTGCGATGGTCGCAGATGCGGGGAATGGTCGCGGATGAAGAATTTGGACATCTGGGCATGGAGAGCAGGTGCGGAGGCATAGTAGCACGTGCGATCCCGCAGGTGCGAGGCCTGGCCGCAGATGCGAAGCCTAGACGGTTAAATGCGAAGGTGCGCTCTTGGGACCGCAAATACGATTGCGCAGGTGCGAGGATGGGTTCGTGGGTGCGAAAGATCATTTTAGAGATCATTATTAGTCTTTATTCATGCTCACATTATTTTCACTCAGTCATGGAAATTCTTGTACATGTTTACCGTAGTCTCTATTATATAGTTGATATGTTGTAATATTTGATTTGGGTTGTGTTCCCTTATTTGTTGAGAATTGTGAGGCTAGAGAGGTACAAAACTGAGTGAGGTCGAGGGCCTATTGTGAGATATTTTATTATAGCACGTGAGTTGTCCGTGCGAATCCAGATTTGCACTATAGCACGTAAGTTGTCCGTTTAGCACGTGAGTTGTCCGTGCGGATCCAGATATTGATATTACGGCATGTGAGTTGTCAGTGCAGCACGTGAGTTGTCCGTGTAGCACGTGAGTTGTTCGTGCTTAGCGTTTGGGCTGTAGGAGCCCCTCCGGGGTCTGTACACACCCAGTGAGCGCAGGTACCTATTGTGTGAGTGCATTCAGGACTGAGTGATGGAGTGACATTGCTGTAAGGTATTTACTTTTGTTGTTGTTGCATCTACCTGCTAATTGCCTTGTAGCATTTGTTGATTTATGGAAATTACCTGCTTACTACTGTTTATCCTTAATTGTGAAAAGAAATAATTGGATTGTTCTGCTTAGCTCGTCACTACTACTCATTTCCTTAGTTATTTCTGCTACTACTGAGTCAGTTGTACTCATACTACACTCTTCACTTTATGTGAAGATTAGGTGAGTTAGAGCGCGGCGATCATTGAGTTCAGGCTGGCTATCTTTGGAGACTGCAAGGTAGTTGCTAGCGTCTGTAGGACCTTGTTACTCCTTTTATCATCTATTTCTTCTTTTTGGGTTGTATTGACAGTTAGACGGTTTATATATATTAGTTCATAGATTTAGACGCTCGTGACTTAGTGACACCCCGATGTTTAGGTCTCGTTTCCGTATTTTTATATTATTTATATTCTGAGTTAGCTTGTTTATGAGAAATCAAATATTGGATATGTCTTATTAAATTCTTATACTTAATTTAGTAGTAATATATTGAGAAATAGTCTTGCCTTGTATCATGATAGGCGCTATCACGACATGGATGAGATTGGGTCGTGACACTTTGAGTTCCAGAAATCGGACCCTATACCGGATCCACTCCCCAAATACCAACACCCACGCACATTGTGGAACTACATGAAAATCATCATCACAACCGTCTGTCTCCTATGCACCCATTGATACATAAATCTCCAAATGACTCCCACAAAATCAGAATACCAACATGAAACCTTCTAACCTAGATACTCATCATGACACTACCTCACGTGACTCCCTTAATACCACAGTTACACAAAACAAAACATCATCAAACGCTACTCCTCCGCCATCCTCAATCCCACTAATTCAGATAAAGCAAAAGCTTACTACTACACCTGAACCATTAGCTTCTCTAACCATATCACAACAGTCCCCTACCACCCTCAACTCTCCTGTACACAATCCTACAATGTCACCACCTAACGATAAGTGTTCGTCAGAAACACTCTCAATATCCAAGCAACACCACTTGCCCACGCCTTGGTATTTCCTGGAAAACATCATGACTATCAGACCAATGATAATGGTGTAAATCAACAACCAATAACTAGAACACTCTCTAATCCTATAGAAAACACCCCTTCAAATACCACTTCAATGCACAATACTCCCACGCTAGCACAAACCACCCTACAATATACTTACACTACCATAGACACCAAGAGTATGTCGCCTACACCCTCATACGCACCACCACCACCACTATAGGCACAGACGTTATATCAACAACGTTCACATCAACCACTATCACCACCTTCCTCCCCCACACGTCCTCATCCAACAACAACACCCTTACTTCCAACAAGGGCTGTAATGCAACCAACCCCACCCTCCACCCTCCCACCCCACCATGCAACAACTTCTCACTTCCCCACTACAAACAACCTTTCCCAAGCATCAACAACCACATATAGACCTCCAACTACTACAAAATCATGTCATAATTCTGCTGGAAACCTCGGAGGAAATGACATTCTCACTTCAAGAGGGGATCCCAACTCAAGAAAAACAAGATCAAGTATTGAATCTTATATCACCATATTGCAAATTCAACAAATCATCACCCACTATCAACAATGACAGGCTCAAGTACTCCACCACCCTTTTTATTGGAATGTACCCCAATAGACCAGCTATTGGGCATGGTCAGCTCCACAACAACCAATGGAGATGCCCCACCCTCCACTACTAGGGCCATCACAATAACAAGTGATCGACTTTCAAAATACCAACTCGCCATCACCTTCTCCATACCAGGAAAAACACCAACAGGTAGAACACGACAACGACCTACCGGAGACTTTCATGGAATCAATGGTGCTGAACGACTTTCTGACAATCTCCATGCTAGGAAACATCGAAAAAAGATATATTATTTTTTGTCCCCCTAACACTTCAGAAACCCTCATTGAATATAAGTCTCAGTCCCTTCTCCTTAGACGAGAGGTATGTGATACTCATGATCCCAACACTGCACAACAATTTTCTACCTGCAGCACTCTACAATCCACCGCATCTACTAATGCACTTGGATCTCTCACTAGCTCTGGTAGGGAGCAACTTACACCCTGAAGGCCTCATGGAGATAATGCTTTGAAACTACTGGGGAGCTCATAATCGAGAATTTCACCGGAACCTACGTTTCCTATTAACATGAAATACTCGGTCCATTTTATGCCTGACAGAAACAAAATTTGAGGATCACACTGACCTCTTCATTGAATTCAATTACACTAATCTAATTCAAGTGGTAGCACAAGGTCAATCGGGTGGCATAGTCCTGTTGTGGCGTTCACATGAGCTAATGGTCAACCCAGTGGAAGTCACAAGCCAGGAGATACATGCCTCCGTCCAGGTAAATAAATCTCCTGCATGTCTTTTATCATTAATTTATTCTAGTAATAATTATTCGAATCGACAAATCATGTGGAATAATTTACAAACTGTCCATGCTAACCATAGTTTTGCATGGCTATTATGTGGAGATTTTAATGAAGTCTCTACGTCAAATGAAAAATTCGGAGGAGAACCTATTAATATTAATGATCCTCCAATTTTAATAATTGCATAAATAACATAAATATGATTGATTTGGGATTCCCAGGTCCACGATTCACATGAACCAACAAGCCTAAATTCACTCACCCCACAAATTATCCTAAAACAATCATTATGGAACGACTGGACCAATTCTTTGCCAATAATAAATGGCTTGAATTATTTCAAGACTCAACTGTGAAACACCTCCCTCACACTCATTCCGACCAATGCCCACTTCTCCTAAACTTAACCAAACCTTATCCCAAGCCCCCGTCTAAATTAAAATTTGAAACCATGTGGCTACATCATCCTCAATTCCTTGATATTGTTATCCAAACATGGCTACGAGACTAAAAAACTTTACTGACCTAGCTACTCATTGGAACAAGCATAATTTTTGAAACATTTATAATAAAAAAAATGATTTTAATTGCGTGATTAAAAGGAATACAACATATGCATCCACACACAAAATATTATTTTCAGTATTATCTAGAAAATTAACTAATAACCGATTTCAACAATTTATTACGTAGCGAGGAAGAATTTTGGAAATTAAAATCACGCATCTAATGGCTAAATGAGGGTGATGCAAACACGACTTTCTTTCATCTTTCTACAATACAAAGACGTAGAAGTAACAGAATCCTAAGCCTCGATAATTTAGTAGGCAATTGAACTTTTGACACCACAATCATACAAGAAACAATTCTCAAATACTACCAAGAACTATATGCCACCCAACTGACATATTGCCAAAATGAACACATACCTACCCACTCATACTCCCTCACAAACAATGATATCCAATCACTCAACTGCCCAATATCCATTATAGAAATTATTACGCCAACTCACTCCTTCAAACCCTTAAAGGATCCAGGCCCAGATGGATTGCACCCCATCTTCTTCCAAAAAGTTTGTTCTAAAACTAAACAAGTGGTCGTTCTTACTTGTCAACATGATTTTCATGCTTCTACAATTCCACCTGAAATAGATTAAACTAATATCACCTTGATACCAAAAACAAGTCACCTAGAGTCTATTACTCAATATATACCAATTGGTCTTTGCAACACAATTTACAAAATTATAACTAAAATTATAGTAAATAGAATTAGACCCCTCCTTCCTAAACTTATCAACCCAACCCAAATAAGATTCCTAAAAGGTCGTAGGTCAGTTGAAAATTTCATCCTCGTTCAAGAAATTATGCACTCATGTAGGAGACAACAGGGTAAAACAGGCAACATAATGATAAAAATTGACCTTGAAAAAGCCTTTGATCGCTTAGAATTGTCATTCATTTGATTCTCTCTTTAACACTTGCAATTTCTGCAACCTTTAATCTAGCTCATAATGTCTTGTATCACAACTTCCTCCGTCTCTATACTTATAAATGGCACACCAAGCATTTTGTTTCAACCTTCTCGGGGTATAAGACAAGGGGACCCCTTATCACCTTAACTATTCATCATATGTATGAAATCCTTGTCCCGTACAATCGAACAATATGTGGATATTTTCCAATGGACACCAATTCGCTTAAATAGAAATGCACAACCACTCTCACACCTAATGTTCGTGGATGACCTCATATTGTTAGCACAAGCAACTAGGTCCAACACCACTACCATAATTGAAATATTCCACCAATTAAGCGCAAAATCAAGACAATGTATCAACCTCCACAAATCAAAATTATTTTTCTCTGGTAATGTAAATTCAAACCTTAGCCAATCTTTATCCAATGCTCTAAACATTCCCCTTGCCACCAACTTTGGCAAATACCTAGGGTTTTCAATTACACTTAAACAACCTAAACCATCAGACTAACAGTTTATTATTGATCAAATCAGCTCAAAACTCTCCGGATAGAGATCCAAATTCCTCACACTAGCAGGAAGAACTACTCTCATTAAGGCACTTTTAAATTCAATCCCCGTTTATGTTATGAAAATTAATTTTCTACCACCCAAGATCATTCAACAATTGGATCGCCTACAACGCAACTTCTTATGGTGTTCAACTGAGCAAAAGCGTAAAATACACTTAATCAATTGCAATAAAGTTACTTCTCCTAAGTCGAAAGGGTATTTGGGCATCCAAAAATTAGTTCCAAAAAATCTAGCCATGCTCACAAGTCTTCTATGGCGTTACTCACACTCTAACGACTCAATTTTGAATAATATATTGTCTGCTAAATACAATCATCAACATAACCATACAAACAATTTCCTATATACAACGAACACGCATTCAAATGCCTCTTACATATGGAAGAGTATGACAAAAGCTACTAAATATTGTCGATCAGGCACAAGCTGGAATGTGGTAAATGGTAATAGCATAAGTCTTTGAATTGATCACTTGATCGCAAATAATTTGTCAGTACGCCACCTCATCCAAGGTCTCATTCCTAGGCATGAACTAAATAAGTCCTTAGCTACCATCATCGCAAATTCATCTGGGGACCTCTTTAGTATTTCCTTCACATTACCTCCACAAATTCGTTATTCAATTAATAACACCCTTATATTTACAAACCATCAAGAAGTAGATACCCCCTACAGGCTTTATACAAATGATGGTAAGTTCACCACTTCTTTCTCTTACCACTACATCCTCCACCAAAATCACCACTGACGACAAACTTTCCCCATAATTGGATTTGGAAACTAATCTCTTTATCCAAAATAAAATACTTTATATGGTTGCTAACGCATGAGAAATTATCAACAAAGCACTCCTCTACCATAGAAAAGTCACTAACACTACCACTTGCCCATTATGTATTAATACTAGGGACGATATACCACACATCTTTCTCCATTGCAAGCCAGTAGCCACATTATGGCATCACCTTCGTATAACCACACCCTCATCAAACTATAATAATTGGTTGCACAAATTTTGTACCTCACACACTCCAATTCAAATAACAACTAAGATTGTTATACCTTCTTGTATACTAACCCACATCCTATTATGGTAAAATTGGTTAAATTGTAACAATAACTTTTTAATAATACAAATCATCCAATTGACCCCGCACCTATTCTCACACTCACTACACAAACGACTAACCTAACAAATATCCCTTAGAAAAATATAAACCTACTAGGGAAGTCATCTCGTGGCGTAAACCACATCCGCCTCATTACAAACTTAACATTAACGGGACCACGATCCAACATCTCACCATGGTGGAGCAGAAGGGTATTCCGCGATGCCTCAGGACAATGGATATATGGTTTCGCAAATCACATACCCACACAAATGCTCTACAAGTTGAACTGTTACCCCTCTATCATGGCTTATCCATTGCCATTAGCCATCACATTCAACCTCTAATTGTTGAAACGGACTCACAAGTATTTATCCAAATCATTCAAAACTGGTAGCCCAAAGTATTCACAACTTATTTCCTCTTGTAAGTCGATAATCCATGAACTGAAAGTGCAGCAACTTAGACACACATTTAGAGAGGGAAATAGAGTGGCGGACGCTCTAGCAAAGTTTGGAAAACCAAAAAGGGGATCATCAATGCAAAATAACTTATTTTTTTGAAGACCCTCCCCCCTTTACGTTCATGCAATTAGATTTTGATGTAATTGGAACCAGCTCATTCCATTCAAAACACTCTCTTGTAATTTCGTAATTTTAGTAATGAAATTCTTCGTTTCAGCAAAAACAAAGATTTTTTTTTTGAGAAACTAGAAATTGTATTAAAACATGCTAAGGTTCTTCCACACTATTACACAAAATATTAATACCTAAAAACCATTACAATTGTCAACTGTTCCCAACATCCTACGAGCATTTTCTGGTAGATGCTTAACAAAGGAATTCCATCTTTATCCGCCGGCATTCTGGTCATGACAAGAGGAGGTGGTAGTGCTAAATAAACACGTTAATGGATATTGAAATAGTAGTGTTTACCTCTAAACCGGTACATGTGAATTTGTTACATGGTTTATAGACAAACGAACAAATTTGATCCAAAAATGATAATTAAATTAAGGCGTAATGGCTTCCAGGCCACTTAAACTTGCATCAGATTTTAAAGTCGATACATAAACTTCCGATTTTTCCATTTTAGCACCCCAAATCAATAAAATACTTATAATAAACCCCTCCCTCGGAGAATGTATCTCAATTTCCTGACATGAATACCACGTCAGATATTAAGACCATTTATTGTTTGACGTTTGTAATATCCAGGTCCCATCCTTTTTAAGTCCAATTTACTAAATTTTTAATTATTATTCCCTTTACCTTCTTCTCCACCATATCTCTAGAAAAACCTTCCCTTGCCCCGCCACCCAATAGTAAAAATTCAAATATGATCAATTCATGTCCTAATACATATCTTAACCAAACCTCACTCTAGAAATTAGTACAAACAAGTCATCAGATCTTCTCAAAAAATAGCAAAACCATTCCGAAATGATTTTCATCGGAAAAAATGGCATCTCGGCGACACTCGTCAAAATCAAAGATAACAGACATCCTTGAGAACCTATTACTTCCCACCCCTGAAAGTTTTCAATATTTTCGTAGCCTCAACTGACCAAAGAAGATTGCCGGAAATATTGTACCATACCTTTGGGGAGAATGGAAAGAAACTGGGAGGGAGAAAGAAATTTGGGGGGGGGGGGGGGGGGGGGGGAAGACACTGTGGGGAGAAAGAAATTGTAGGGGGAGAAGGGTTGTAAGGAAGAAGATAACAGGGGGGGGTTAAGAGAGGGATGATTTAGGATTAGGATGTCCTTATTTTTTATTTTTTTGTCTTATATTTACTTTTTATTTTTCTTATTTAGATTTAATATTTTTAAATACTGTAATTCGAGTGACGCTTTTTTTCTGCGTGATTAGCACGCATTTTGACCACGTCAGTTATGCTACTGCCACATAAGCATAATCAACGATCAGAGGTGTTCACTTATATGTAATTAGTTGAGTTGAGGTAATAAAATGAGAAAATCAAAAGTTCATATATCGGCTTTGAAATCTAGTGCAAGTTTAGATAGCCGAGAAGCCATTTCTCCATAAATTAAATTAAAGTAAAACTTAGCGTTGAAATCAAAGGAAATGGCAGGTCTGGCTCCGGGAGCAATGCCTCCGAGGACAGAAATCAGAATAATGTTAAACTACAAATAAAGTTATCTTATTGAGCTTGAGAATAGAATGTAGCATAAGTTTTGCCAAGAATTTCGTGTTTCTACGATGGCTGTTGAAACTACTATTTATAAGTATACCTAGGGAACAAGATCCTAGGATCAAGCCTCTGTTAAATGACAATAAAGAGGTCATTGATGAATATGTAATGGCAGGACATGAATGCAAATATTCTTTGCAACAACTGCCTATTTAATACTAGAGAATATTCTTCACTAAATGTAATACGGTGGCAAACTTTGGACCCATTCACGTCGATTGTGCTCCCTTCGGGGTCTATCCGATGCCATGTCACGACCTCAATTTTCCACCGTCGGGACCGTGATGGCACCTAATATTGAACCGCTAGGCAAGCCAATGTTACCGGTTATTCTATCTTATTTCTTTGTTTTTAGCAGTTAGTAAGTGATATACAAGATCAATGGAAATAAAAGTGCGGAAGAAATAGAATCTAACAATTTAATTAAATACTATTAAAAAATCCATAATAACAACTCCCAGAAGTTGGTGTCACAATTTCACGGACTGTCTATGAATACTATAAATAGAGGTCTGAACAAACAAAGTACTACTGCCTCAGAAATACATAAAGACAAGAAAGAAGTAGGATAGAAGGTGACGCCAAGGCATGCGGACGCCTGCAGGACTACCTCAGTGTCGCCTGGTGGACTGAAGGAAGCCGCCCAACTCAATATCCACTGGGTCCTGTATCGGTATCTGCACAACAAAAAGTGTGCAGGTGTAGTATTAGTACAACCGACCCCATGTACTGAGTAAGTGCCGAGCCTAACCTCGGCGAAGTAGTGACAAGGCTAGGACACAACAAATAATATCACCTGTGCAATTTTAATAACATATAAAAGAAATAACGACAGGAAGTAACAATTCAGTACAAGAACGGGGGAAAACATGCTGGGAATAAGGGGAAGCGATTGCTGAAATAATAGAACAAGGCAACAGTCTAAATATCAAAATAACAACAGGAATTAACAACACAGAACAAACAAGTACACAGCATCACCCTTCGTGCTTTTACTCTCATCCTCACAATAAGTAAATAGAAACGGCACTGCATGTCCCCTCGTGCTAAAATATCATAAACACAGCACGGAATGTCCCCCGTGCTAAAATATCATAATCGTGGCACGAAATGTCCCTTCATGCTAAAATATCATAAACACGGCACAAAATGTCCCCTCGTGCTAAATATCATAAACATGACCCGGAATGTCCCCTCGTGCTAAATATCATAGACATGGCACGGAATGTCCCCTCGTGCTAAATATCATAAACATGGCACGAAATGTCCCCTCGTGCTAAATATCATAAACATGGCACGGAATATCCCCTTGTGCTAAATATCATAAACATGGCACGGAATGTCCTCTCGTGCTAAATATCATAAACAACAGTTTGGCAAAGAAAAATCAACAATAAGGAATAAATCACAACATCCCGGCAAGGGAACAATCAACAAAAATAATACTGTCCCATCAAGAGACACAACTATAACCAATATTACACAAGTGTATAATTTAACAAAATATTCCTCAACTGAACAAATACTCAACAGTATTCACAACCATGAATTTCCATCAAATGAATAACTACCAAATTGATATTAAATCCATAACACAAAAAATCTCGGTGAAAATCACATAATTACTAATATCCGACTCACGGGAATGCTTAACTACATTATATAGGTACTCGTCACCTCACCTATACGTTGAACATGAAATAATCACGTAGCAAATAAGACTCAACACCTATTCCCTCAAGCTAAGGTTAGGACAAACAATTACCTTGACCTCCACGATCAAAATCAAGCCTCAAGCACCCCTTTTCCTTTTGAACTTGACTCCAAATCAATCGTATCTAGACACAATTGACTCAATAACATCAATAAATGTTAAACAATTTCATTCCAATGCTTAATTATAGACTTTCTAACATTCTTCCCAAAAATCGACCGCAGGCCTGCTTGGTAAAAACACGAAGTTCGGACCAAAACCCGATCACCCATTCACCCACGAGCCCGAATATATAATTTGTTCTGAAATCCGACCCCAAAACGAGGTCTAATTCCCAATTAATCAAAAATCCCTAACTCTACCCAAATCCCTAATTTTCTACCCTTAATCTCATGTTTAGGCCTAGAAATCTAATGGGTGCTGATAAAAACGGAAGAAAATGAGTTTAGGATTACATACCTATGAAGCTATGGTGAAGTTTCCCTTCAAAAATCTCCCAAGGAGGTGTGGAGAAGAAGAAGAAGTGAAAAATGGGTTTAATCCCGTAAGTGTTCTGTTTTTAGGCTAAAAGAAATCACTGGGCAAAAAATACCCTTCGCATTCGCGAGCCCTTGGACGCGTTGGCGAAGGTCTGACTTTCCTGACCTATGCATTCGCGAGGCCTTGGCCGCGTTCGCGTAGGTTTGACACTCCTGACCTATGCGTTCGCGAGCTACAGGTCGCGTTCGCGTAGGCTTATGACTATCCAACCCCCATCCCATCCTATACTCTATGCGTTCGCACCCCTAGGGACGCGTTCGCATAGAGTCACTGTCCAGTGCTCCGCGTTCGCGTCTCCCCCTACGCGTTCGCGTAGAGAAGTTCCCAGGCCTTCCCTATTTTACCTTCGCGTTCGCGTGGGTTACCATGCGTTCGAAGGGTATTGCATCAGACACCAGCAACCAGTTTTAACACCAGATTTTTGAAGTTCAAAACACCCCGTCACCTATTCGAAACACACCCGAGCCCTCGAGGCTCCAAACCAAATATACACACAACCTCAAAAATATCATACGGACTTATTCGTGCGATCAAATCACCAAAATAATATCATAAACAATGAATTAAACCCCAAAATCAATGAAATTTTCCAAAACTTCAAAATTTGCATTTATGGTCTGAATCACGTCAAATGGATTCTGTTTCTTACCAAACTTTACAGATATGACACAAATATTATATCGAACCTCTATCGGGCTCCGGAACCAAGATACGGGCCCGATACAACAGGTTTCACATATACTTACACTTTCAAAAAAATCTCTTATATTTTCATAAAATAATTTCTTTTAAAAATTCATTTCTCGGACTTGGAACCTCGGAAATCAATTCCGGGCATACGCCCAAGTCCCATATTTTCCTACGGACCCTCCGAGATCGCCAAATCACGGGTCTGGGTCCGGGTCCGTTTACCAAAAATGTTGACCAAAGTCAACTTAATTCAAATTTCAAGAATAAAATTGCCAATTTCTTTAAATGTTCACATAAAGGCTTCCCGGCTACACGCCCGCGCTGTGAACACAAATCGATGTGAGATAGAAGGAGGTTTTCATGACCTCGGAACACAGAATTAGCTAGAAATACACAGAATGACCTTTTGGGTCATCACAATCTCCATCTCTAAAACAAACGTTCGTCCTCGAACGGACATAGAAAGGTACCTGAATCGGGGAAAAGATGGGGATATCGGCTCCGCATATCAGAATCGGACTCCCAGGTAGCTGCCTCGACATGATGACCTCTCCACTGAACACGAACCGAAGGATAACTCTTCGATCTCAACTGACGAACCTGCCGGGCTAATATGTCTACCGACGCCTCCTCATAAATCAAATCCTTGTCCAACTGGACACTGCCAAATTCCAGCACATGAGAGGGATCAACAAGATACTTCCAAAGCGTAGATACATGAAACACCGGAGGCACGACTGATAAACTCGGTGGGAAAGAAAGTCTGTAGGCCACCTCTCCTACCTTCTCAAGAATCTCAAAGGGACCAATGTACCTAGGGCTCAACTTGCCCTTCTTTTCGAACCTCATCACGCCCTTATGGGAGACATCCAAAGCAATACCCGGTCACCAACCATGAATGCCAAATCACGAACTCTATGGTTTGCATAACTCTTCTGCCTGGATTGAGCTGTTCGAAGTCTCTCCTGAATGATCTTCACCTTATCCAAGGCATCCTGAACTAACTCTGAACCCAACAACCTAGACTCTCCCGCTTCAAACCACCCAACCGACGATCTACACCGCCTACCATACAATGCCTCATAAGGAGCCATTTGAATGCTCAACTGATAGCTTTTGTTGTAGGCAAACTTAGCTAAAGGCAAAAACTGGTCCCATGACCCTCCAAAGTCAATGACACATGCTCGCAACATATCCTCCAAGATCTGAGTAGTACGCTTGGATTGTCCGTCCCTCTGAGGATGAAACGATGTGCTCAACTCAACCCGTGTGCCCAACTCATGCTAAAATACTCTCCAGAAATGGGAGGTAAACTGAGTACCTCGGTCACAAATAATGGACACGGGCAAACCATGCAAGCGAACAATCTCCCTTATGTAAATCTTTGCCAATATCTCCGAAGAATACGAAACTGATACAGGAATGAAGTGTGCTGACTTGGTCAGCCTATCCACAATGACCCACACCGCATCGAACATCCTCTGAGTCTGTGGGAGTCCAACTACGAAATCCACGGTGATACGCTCCCACTTCCACTCGGGAATCTCAATCTGCTGCACCAAATAACCGGGTCTCTGGTGCTCGTACTTAACCTGCTGACAGTTCCAGCACCGTGCTACATATTCCACAATATCTTTCTTCATCCTCCGCCACCAATAATGCTGCCGCAAATCCTGGTACATCTTTGCGGCGCCCGAATGAATGGAATACCGGGAACTATGGGCCTCCTGCAATATCAACTTACGAAGCCCATCAACATTAGGCACACAAATATGTCCCTGCATCCTCAAGACTCCATCATCATCAACTGTAACCTTCTTGGCACCTCCGTGCCGAACTGTATCCCTAACGACACATAAATCACGATAACCATATTGCCGGTCTCGAATACGATCAAACAATGAAGAACGAGTCACCGTATAAGCCAAAATAGATCCAGTCTCAGAAACATCCAATCTCATGAACTGATTGGCTAACGCTTGAACATCTAAAGCAAGCGGTCTCTCCCTGACCGGAATATAAGCAAGACTACCCATGCTGGCGGACTTCCGGCTCAAAGCATTGGCCACTACATTTGCCTTCCCCGGATGATATAAGATGGTGATGTCGTAGACTTTCAATAGCTCTAACCATCTTCTTTGCCTCATATTCAACTCTTTCTTCTTGAACAGATACTGCAAACTCTTATGATCCGTGAACACCTCACAAGACACACAGTATAGATAATGCCTCCAAATCTTCAGCACATGGACAATGGCTGCTAGCTCTAAATCATGAACTGGATAGTTCTTCTCATGAACCTTCAACTGACATGAAGCATAAGCTATAACCTTGACATCCAGCATCAACACTGCACCAAGCCCAACCCGTGAAGCATCACAATACACGGTATATGACCCTGAACCTGTGGGAAAAACTAACATAGGAGTCGTGGTCAAGGATGTCTTGAGATTGTGAAAGCTCACCTCACACTCATATGACCAACTAAACTAGGCACCCTTCTGAGTCAACTTGGTCATCGAGGCTGCAATAGATGAAAATCCCTCAACAAACCGACGATAATAACCTGCTAAGCCCAAGAAACTCTAAATCTCTGTAGCTGAGGTGGGTCTAGGCCAATCTCTGACTGCTGAAATCTTCTTGGGATCTACCTAAATACCCTCGGCCGACACAATATGGCCTAGAAATGCAACCGAACTCAACCAGAACTCACACTTCAAAATTTTGGCATACAACTGACTGTCCCTCAAAGTCTTGAGGATGACTCGAAAGTGTTTCTCATGCTCCTCTCGGCTGCGGCAGTAAATAAAAATATCATCAATGAAAACAATCACGAATGAATCCAAATAGGGCCTAAACACTCGGTTCATCAAGTCCATAAAAGCAGCTGGGGCATTTGTCAACCCAAATGACATCACCAAGAACTCATAATGACCATACCGAGTGCGAAAGGTTGTCTTAGAGACATCGGATGCCCTAATACTCAATTGATGGTAGCCACATCTCAAGTCGATCTTCGAGAACACCGTGGCACCCTAAAGCTGGTCAAACAAATCATCAATCCGTGGCAAATGATACTTATTCTTAATAGTAAACTTGTTCAATTGCCGGTACTCAATACACTTTCTCATCGTACCATCTTTCTTCTTAACAAACAACACTGGCGCACCCCAAGGAGAAACAATAGGCCTAATAAAGCCTTTAGCTAGAAAATCCTATAACTGGTCCTTCAACTCCTTTAACTCTGGCGGGGGCATACGATATGGCGGGGTACAAATGGGCTGAGTTCCCGGAGCCAACTCAATGCAAAAGTCAATATCCTTGTCGGGTAGCATACCCGGAAGGTCAGCAGGAAATACCTTTAGAAACTCATGAACAATGGGAACGGACTCCATAGGAGGAACCTCGGCACTAGAATCACAAACATAGGCCAAAATAGGGCAAACAACCCTTCTCGACCATGCGTCGAGCCTTCATATATGAGATAACTCTGCCGGAAGAATGACCAGGATTCCCTCTCCACTACAATCGAGGTACTCCCGGTAAGGCCAAGGTCACAGTCTTGGCGTGACAGTCCAGAATAGCATGATAGTGGGATAACCAATCCATCCACAAAATGATGTCGAAATCAACCATATCAATAAGTAAGAGATCTACATGGGTCTCCAGACCACCAATAACCACTATGCATGAACGGTAGACTCGATCTACCACAATAGAATCACCCACCAGTGTAGATACATATACAGGAGTAATCAGGGAATCACGGGGAATAATCAGATAAGAAGAAAAATATGAGGACACGTAGGAAAATGTAGACCTCAGATCAAACAAAACCGAAGAATTTCTACTGCAAACTGAAACCATACTTGTAATGACTGCATCAGAAGCCTCCACCTCAGGTCTGGCGGGAATAGCATAGCATCGGGGCTGAGCCCCACCATTCTGAGCATCCCTAGGTCGACCTACTGCGGGCTGACCTATACCCCTCATAACCTATCCTCCACCTCTAACTATCTGGCCTCCACCTCTGGCACCTCGACCTCCACCCCTAGCTGGCTGAGGGGGTGAGGGTGCACCTGGTGCGGGAATCATAGCACGGGAACCCTGATGCTGAGAACAACCAGAAACTCAGGGGAAAAACCTGCAAATGTGCCCCATACCACTACAAGTATAACAAGATCTCTGTTGCTGTGACTACTGGCTCTGAAACTATCCCTGTCAACAAGAATAGCACTCTAAAAGCTCTGAAATGGCAGTGCACTGATAGGAGCTGGTGGCGCACTCCGAGATACTTGAAGGCTGACTGGAATGGTCTGGGAGGATGACCTTTACCAAAAGAATCTCTGCCTCCAGATGAGGAACCGCTGAATCGGCCAAAATAACGAGGCCTCTTGTCAGACCCCTGACCACTGCCCTATGATAAGACCATCTCAATCCGCCTAGCCACATTGGCCGCCTCCTGAAATGAAATATCAATACCTGTCTCTCTGGCCATCTGAAGTCTAATCGGCTGAGCTAGACCCTTAATAAACCTCTTCACCCTCTCTCGGTCTTTAGGAAGTATCATGATAGCATGTCGGGCCAAAGTGATAAACTGGGTCTCATACTGGGTAACTATCATAGAGCCCTGCTGGAGGCGCTCAAACTGCCTTTGAAGATCCTCTCTTTGGGGAACTGGTAGAAATTTCTCCAAGAACAACTCGAAGAACTAAGCCCAGGACAAAAGCGATGATCCAGCTAGCCTGGTCAAGCAATAATCCCTCCACCAAGTCTTGGCAGTACTAGAAAGACGGAATGTAGTAAAATCGACCCCATTTGTCTCCACTATCCCTATGTTCTGAAGAACCTCATAGCAACTGTCTAAGAAATCCGGGGGGTCCTCTAATGGTGCACCACTGAAAGTAGTAGGAAATAACTTGGTGAATCGGTCCAATCTCCATAAAGAATCAACAGACATAGATGCTCCCTCAACTACCTGTACCACAATACTCTGCTGAGCTACTCCAGCTATTTGAGGTGCTGGAGCCTGGAACTGAGAAGCTAACTGTTCTGGTGTGCGGGTAGCAGGAGTCTGGGCCCCTCCCCCAGCCTGAGAGACGGCTGGTGCTGTAGGAAGTAGACATGCCTGAGCCACGCTCTCCATAAGGCCCACTAAGCGGACCAGAGCGTCCTGAAGTACCAGGGTGGCAATGAACCCCTCTGGGACCTGAGCTGGTCCAACCGGAATTGTCTGAGCAGGAATCTCACCGACAAAATCTAACTGTGGGTCCTCTACTGGGGCTATAGTTCTAGGCTGAGCCCTGCCCCTGCCTCGGCCTCTAGTACGGCCTCGGCCTCATCCTCGGCCCCTCGGAGGAGCTGCAACTGGAGGATCAGGTTGTTAATCGGTAGATGAGGAAGCACGCGTTCTCGCCATCTGCGAGAGAATATAATAGAAACTCAATTACATTTAGAATTCAAATCGCACGACAAATAAGAATAGATGTGAAGTTATTCCTAACTTTGGAGCCTCTGGGGGATAAGTACAGACGTCTCCGCACTGATCCCTCAGACTCTACCAAGTTTGTCCGTGAACTGTGAGACCTAGACAACCTAGTTCTCTGATACCAACTTGACATGACCCGAATTTTTTACCGTCAGGACCGTGATGGCGCCTAACATTGAACCGCTAGGAAATCCAATGTTACCGGTTATTATTTCTTATTTCTTTGTTTTTATCAATTAGTAAGTGATATACAAGATCAATGGAAATAAAAGTGCGGAAGAAATAGAATCAAACAATTTAATAAATACTATTACGAAATCCATAATAAGTACTCCCAGAAGTTGGTGTCACAATTTCACGGACTGTCTATGAATACTACAAATAGAGGTTTGAACAAGCAAAGTACTACTGCCTCAGAAATACATAAAGACAGGAAAGAAGTAGGATAGAAGGTGACGCCAAGGCCTGCGGACACCTGCAGGTCTACCTCAGTGTCGCCTGGTGGACTTAAGAAAGCCGCCCAACTCAATATCCACTGGGTCCTGTACCGGGATATTCACAACAAAAAATGTGCAGGTGTACTATCAGTACAACCGACCCCATGTACTGAGTAAGTGCAGAGCCTAACCTCGGCGAACTAGTGACGAGGCTAGGACATGACAAATAATATCACCTGTGCAATTTTAATAACATATAAAAGAAATAACGACAGGAAGTAACAATTCAGTACAAGAACGGGGGAAAACATGTTGGGGAATAAGGGGAAGCAATTGCTGAAATAACAGAACAAGGCAACAATCTAAATATCAAAATAACAACAGGAATTAACAACAAACAAGTATACGGCATCACCCTTCGTGCTTTTACTCTCATCCTCGCAATAAGTAAATAGAAACGGCATTGCATGTCCCCTCGTGCTAAAATATCATAAACACGGCACAGAATGTCTCCTCGTGCTAAAATATCATAATCACGGAACAGAATGTCCCTTCGTGCTAAAATATCATAAAAATGGCACGGAATGTCCCCTCGTGCTAAATATCATAAACATGGCACAGAATGTCCCCACGTGCTAAATATCATAAACATGGCACGGAATCCCCTCGTGCTAAATATCATAAACATGGCACGGAATGTCCCCTCGTGCTAAATATCATAAACATGGCACGGAATATCCCCTCGTGATAAATATCATAAACATGGCACGGAATGTCCTCTCGTGCTAAATATGATAAACAACAGTTTGTCAAAGAAAAATCAACAATAAGGAATAAATCACAACATCCCGGCAAGGGAACAATCAACAGAAATAATACTGTCCCGGCAAGGGACACAGCTATAACCAATCTTACACAAGTGTATAATTTAACAAAATATTCCTCAACCGAACAAATACTCAACAGTATTCACAACCATGAATTTCCATCAAATGAATAACTACCAAATTGATATTAAATCCATAACACAATAAATCTCGGTGAAAATCACATAATTACTAATATCCGACTCACGGGAATGCTTAACTACAATATATAGGTACTCGTCACCGCACCTATACGTTGAACATGAAATAATCACCTAGCAAATAACACTCAACACCTATTCTCTCAAGCTAAGGTTAGGCCAAACACTTACCTCGACCTCCACGATCAAAATCAAGCCTCAAGCACTTTCACAACTCCTTTTTCTCGCCAAGGGTGGGGATTAGGGAGTTTTTCTAATTAAAATGACAATAATCGAAATAGGATTATTTATTTATTTAGAGTCACCACTTGGGATAATTTATGGTGTCCCAAGTCACCGATTTATTCTAAATCTCAAATCGAGGAAGTTTTGACTCTGTGTTAAAGTTTGCAAAACCAGAAGACCAGGTAAGGAATTCTTTTAACCCTGGAGAAGGTGTTAGTCACTCCCGAATTCCGTGGTTCTAGCACGGTATCTTAGTGATTTATACTTGTCTCAAATTATCCAATTACTCATTTTTAGGACATATGTGTATTTTTCTTGTACCGCTTTTAAGAAAGTATCCCGAAACGAGTACGATACGTGTACTCATCTTATTTAATGCGCTAAAAATAATGTCACGCGTACGTGTACACAATTAATAGCCCTTAATATTAAAATTATTCTTCCAAAGTCACGCGAACGTGTACCTTGATTTAATTTGAAAATCGGTGCTTAAATCATGTCACGCGTACGTGTACACAATTTATCACGTTTTATTATTTATGAAATGTTGTGCCAAAGTTGCGCGAAAGCATACTTTGATTTAAAAAAATCGTAACTATGTCACGCGAACGTGTACACAGTCACAATGATAGATTAAATTGCACCTAAAGTATTTTCTATGAATATTTATTTTTAAATTGTACTCGTGTCACGTGAACGTGTACACAATTAAACACTAGAAAAATGTTTGGTTGAAGTTGCGCGAAAACATACCTCAATTTATTTTGATGTAGTAACTATGTCACGTAAATGTATACATTATCACGATGATATAATTAATTTAGAGCACGCTTAAAGCATTCTATCGTATTCAATGTATCTATTAAACATATAGCCCAAAGACAATTCTCAATTTCTGTTAATGCCATCATAGCAAAAAAATTTAAACCAAATTCGTTATTTTATGCATCAATACAAAAAACAAACCCAAACCATTATTTGTTGTCTTTGTCCCAACTCTACAGATCCAATCTACTAAATCACAATTTATATTATCTTTAGCTAAAATGGGAACAACAAGTAGACATTTAACTGGGATACATGAAGGAAAAACTACGACGAAGCAGATATAACAAAACCCATATCAATCACTAATGATAAATCAAAATGAAAGCCTAGGCATGATAAAACAACAAAGCATACAATAACCAATGAGTCCATTATATCCCAAGAGTTCAAAATAAACAGTGAGAATATTGAAAAGATAGAAGTGGACCTTAAAAGCTTTGAATCGCAAAAATCATTAATGAACTGGGCCTCGACCGGATCAGAAACTATGTCGGCGACCTCGAACGAAACTAACAACAAACGAACGAAACTTTAAATCGAACTCGATCTCAACATAAACGTTAGCTTTTATGAGGAAAAGGACTGCTTTGAAGTGTTTTGGTTGCTGGGTTTCGTATGGGTGGCGGCAGAAGCTTGGGGGTGTGGGCTGTCACGACCCAGAATCCTAATCCGAGTCGTGATGGCGCCCAACGGCGGGGTTAGGCAAGTCAACAATAATTACACCAAGTGATACCTTTCCCTAGCAAGTTAAACAGTCAAAGATTTCCCAATTTATAATGACAAACATGATACCAGCCTTGAGCGAAAGTGAAATCCTAGTAGATACAAGCTGAAATAAAATGCATACATAGATATACATCCCAAAACCCCAAAATATAAATATACACTACGTGTGTGTGCCAGAAACTAGTGTCACGAGTGTCATGGGCAACTACTGAATATACAATGACTAAAATATATATAGAGTCTCCGTCTGAATGAAATGAGCGGAGAAATGTAACAAAAGAGCTCCAGGGTGCTGCTAGGAAGTCGCCGAGAAAGCAGCTCACCGAGAAGTATGACTACGGTATCAATATCTAGCGCCGGCCTAATAGTCAGACGTGCCAACCTCCGGACCTGTACAATCAAGTACAGAAAAGAAAAGAAAGTGAAGCATGAGTACATATTAAATAAATATGTACCCAGTGAGTATCCCGCCTAAACTCGAAAAAGTAGTGACGAGAGGTCGACCCGATACTCACTAGGGTCCAGCAGTAGAAACATGTGATAAAATATGATGAAATACAGTAGGCATGTCAGGGAAATAAGCAGCAAGTACATATACTAAAAGTAGAGAAATCCAAACAGCTACTGAACTTAAACAATAAAGCACTTTCAAGAGTAAGACCACCGAATGAAACAAAAATCACAAATTCTTTGAATCCGCCGTGGCGAACGGCCCGCTCCCTTATATTTCACAATTACATTTTGAATCCTCTGTGGTGTACGGCCCGCTCCCTTATATTTCACAATTTCATTTCAAATCCGCCGTGGCGTACGGCCCGCTCCCTTATATTTCAAAATTTCATTTCAGATCCGTAGTGGCGTACGGCCTGTTCCCTTATATTTCACAATTTCATTTAAAATCCGCTGTGGCATACGGTCCGCTCCCTTATATTTCACAATTTCATTTAAAATCTGCCGTGGCGTACGGCCCGCTCCCTTATATTTCACAATTT
>ML274628.1:71040-127398 GCA_005239495.1 Nicotiana undulata | reverse complement strand
GGAAACACATCCGGGAACTCTCGAACAACAGGCACTGAATCAATGGTAGGAGACTCGGCGGTGGTGTCCCGCACATAAGCAAGGTAGGCCAAACAACCCTTCTCGACCATATGCCGAGCCTTTATGAAAGAAATAACCCGGCTGGAGGCACTAACTGAAGAACCTCTCCATTCTAGTCTAGGCGACTCAGGCATGGCTAAAGTGACTGTCTTGGCATGGTAATCTAACACAGCATGATAAGGAGATAGCCAATCCATGCCTAGGATAACCTCAAAATCAATCATATCCAGCAATAAAGGTTTGCTCTGGTATCGAGTCCGCATAAAGTGACCACACAAGACCGGTAGACCCGGTCTACCACCACAGAATCACCCACAGGAGTGGACACATATATAGGAGAACACAAGGACTCACGAGGGACATCCAGAAAACGAGCAAATAGTACAGATACATATGAATACGTGGATCCTGGGTCAAATAGTACCAAAGCTTCTGTACCACATACGGAGATAATACCTGTGATCACGGCGTCTGAGGCCACTACATCTGATCTGGCCGGAATGGCATAAAATCTGGCTGAAGCTCCAGAAGACTGAACTCCCCCATAGTGAACCGGAACTAATTGACCTCCTCTTGAATGGCCTCCCCCTCTTGAACGACCCCTGCCGACCTGTCCACCACCTCGGGGCGGCCGGACTGCTGGTGCTGAACTCCTAGGCTGATAACTCTGCTGCACTGCCTTGCCATGATACTTGGGACAAAACCTCTACATATGACCCGGCTCCCCACACTCGTAACAACCTCCTAGTGCTACAGCTCGCTGCCCGAAAGAGGAAGAACCCTGAATAGCTGGAAGGCGGTGTGAACCCTCTGGTAAGGCACTGAAATAGGAGCTACAGGACCTCTGATGACTGGAATAGCTGCTGGGTGCACCCTGGGTGGATGGGGGACGATAAGAACGCTCTGGCATAGCGCGGAGCTGAGGCCTCGCTGCAATACACCTGGGAGGTAGTGGAGGTGCTGAATATGAAGACCTACTGAACTGGCCGCCTCCGAACTGACCTCTACCCCTAGCCGGAGCACCCCTAAAGTCACTTGTGAACCTGGCCCTCTTGTCCTGCTGACCTGACTGACCCTGCTACCTGCTCCTCATACGGTAACCCTCAATCCGTCGATCTATCTCGACTACAAGCTGATATGGGGTACCCATCTCTACCTCTCTAGCCATGGAGGCCCTAATACCTGGATGCAAGCCTGTCACAAACCTCCGCACCCTATCGGCATCAGTAGGCAATATCATAAGGGCATGACGAAAAAACCTCTAAAAATCTAGCCTCGTAATCAGTCACTGACATCTGCCCCTGCTCTAGTCGCTCAAACTGACCCCGTAGCTCCTCCCTCTTAGAAGGTGGAATGTATCTATCTAGAAATAACTGAGCGAACTGGTCCCAAGTGACAGGAGGAGAATCTGCTGGCCTGCTGAGAATATATGACTGCCACCACCGGCGAGCTCTGCCCTCTAACTGAAATGTGGTGAAATCCACTCCATGGGACTCCAAAATCCTCATGTTGTGCAGTCTGTCCCTGCACCTATCAATAAAATCCTGAGCATCCTCTCCCCGCTCACCCCCGAAGACTGGAGGGCGAAGTCGGGTCCATCTATCCAACATCTTCTGCTGGTCACCCTCTGCAACTGGCCTGGGCTCTGGGGCTGCTACTACGGGCTGAACCCCTCCCACGGGCGGTGTGCCCGGGGTATGACGTGTTGCTGCTGCCTGACCTATGGCCTGAGCGGTGGGGGTCTGGACTCCCCCTCCCGCCTGAGAAGTTGCAGGGTCGGCTGGAAATATACCAGCCTGAGACATAGTGTCCATTAATCTCAGCATACGGCCCATGACCTCCTGGAAGCCTGGCCCCGTCATGAAATCCACTGGAGCAGGTGCTACTGGAGGCACCTCATCCTGCTCCTCTATAATAGGGTCCTCCGGTAGTGCCCCTATCGTAGCTCTGCGACGTCCTCGACCCTTGCCTCGAGTAGGTGCCCTACACCTGCCCCTACCCCGACCTTAGGAAGCTGGGGCAGCGGCCACTCCCGGACCAGGAACATGGGATGCACGCGTCCTCACCATCTGCGAGAGAATGGAAGAATATTTTGAGTACATCATAGATTGCACGACAGGATATGAATAAAAGGAAGTTTCCTAACACCCCATAGCCACCTGAACATAAGTACAAACGTCTCAGTACCGATCTGCAAGACTCTACTGGGCCTGCCCATGACTCGTGAGACTTACGTGAACCTAGAGCTCTGATACCACGTTGTCACGACCCAGACACCCAATCCGAGTCGTGATGGCGCCCAACGGCAGGGTTAGACAAGCCAACAATAATTACACCAAGTGATATCTTTCCCCATCTAGTTAAACAGTCAAAGATTTCCTAATTTATAACGACAAACAAGATACTAGACTTGATCGAAAGTGAAATCCTAGTAGATACAAGCTGAAATAAAATGCATACATAGATATACATCAAAAAACCACAAAATATAAATATACACTACGCGTGTGTGCCAGGAACTAGTGTCACGAGTGTCATGGGAAACTACTGAATATACAATGACTACAATATATACAGAGTCTCCGTCTGAATGAAATGAGCGGAGAAATGTAAAAAAAGAGCTCCAGGGTGCTGCTAGGAAGTCGCCGAGAAAGCAGATCACCGAGAAGTATGACCACGTTATCAATATCTAGCGCCGACCTGATAGTCAGACGTGCCAGCCTTCGGACCTGTACAGTCAAGTACAGAAAAGAAAAAAAAGTGCAGCATGAGTACATATTAAATAATATGTACCTAGTGAATATCCCGCCTAAACTCGAAGAAGTAGTGACGAGAGGTCGACTCGATACTCACTAGGGTCCAGTAGTAGTAACATGTGATAAAATATGATGAAATACAGTAGGCATGTCAGGGAAATAAGCAGCAAGTGCATATACTAAAAGCAGAGAAATCCAAACAGCTACTAAACTTAAACAATAAAGTAATTTCAAGAGTAAGACCACCGAATGAAACAAAAATCACAAATTCTTTGAACCCGCCGTGGCGTACGGCCCGCTCCCTTATATTTCACCATTACATTTTGAATCTATCGTGGCGTACGGCCCGCCCCCTTATATTTCACAATTTCATTTCAAATCCGCCGTGGCATACGGCCCGCTCCCTTATATTTCACAATTTCATTTAAAATCCGACGTGGCGTACGGCTCGCTCTCTTATATTTCACAATTTCATTTCAAATCCGCCGTGGCGTACGGCCCGCTCCCTTATATTTCACAATTTCATTTAAAATCCGACGTGGCGTACGGCTCGCTCTCTTATATTTCACAATTTCATTTCAAATCCGTCGTGGCGTACGACCCGCTCCCTTATATTTTACAATTTCATTTCAATGGACCTCAGAAGAACAACATGATGCCAAAAAAAACATAATGTCGTAGGAAATATAGCATTACAATAAATCATAAGAGCATTTCAATAAAAAGAAAGAAACATATTTAAGGTATTGCAAGGAAACATACAGGGCATGATGTGGGCCTAACTACCCGGACATAACAATAATAGCCGCTACGTACGGACTCTCATCACTTGGCGCGTACGTAGCCCCCAAACAAGTCAAACATAGCATGTACATCACCTATGGGGACGATTCCCTCTTACAAGGTTAGAAAGGAGACTCACCTCGTGTCGAATCTACCCCTCGGACCACAATTGCGCCCGAAACTCCGAATTCTATACCCGAGGACTTGCAACTAGTCAAAAGATATATAATAACATCAATGCATGTACAATGTGATAACTCATCTTAGTTATTCAATAAAATCGCTATTCTTGAAGAATTCTCAATTTCCAACCCCAACCTCTCATGGCCAAATTCCGGAAATTTTCGAAGGGATGAACTTCCCGAAGCCTAAGGATCGTAATTACATAATTTAGTTAGAAATTTTTGGTTAAAAATGAAGTTTCACTATTTTCCCAAAACCCCACATTTTCTATCAATTCCTATGAATTTTAAGATAATTGGAAGAGGATTTTATTTGAATTTGATGTTAAAAGTCATGAAAAACGGACTAGGAATCACTTACCTTGATGAGTTTGAACTTGGGCAGTCCTTTCCCTAGCTTGGAGGAGCTCTAATGGAGGTTGGGTATTGAATAATGAAGAAGAATCCCGTAATTGGACATTTAAGCACTGCCCAGGAAAACCTTCACTGCGATCGCGACACCGAGCATGCGATCGCGAAAGCCAATTGGCCGGACCTCTGCAATCGCGGCAGAGGCCCTGCGATCGCGAAGAAGAATTGGCAAGACCTTTGCGATCGCGGCAGTGGTCCTGCGATCGCGTAGGATAAACTCACCCAGCCCAGATGCTACTCAATGTGATCGCAAGAAACGGGCTGCGATCGCGAAGGTGTGGAACCCAGACCTCTACGATCGCAAAGGGGAAGTTGCGATCGAATAGAGCAATCGACAGCCCTGCAAAATCCTTCTCCGCGATGGCAACCCACCTTCTGCGATTGCAGAGAAGGAAACCAGACAGCAGATTTTCTGGTTTTCTAACTTAGTTCTCGGGGGTCCAAAACACACCCGAGCCCCTAGGGACCCCGTCCAAAAGCACTGGCAAGTCTGTATTCGTGATACAGACTCGCTCGAACTCTCGGAACATGAAAAACAACAACGGAACTCGAAAATCAAACCCCAAAACCAAATTAATCAAACTTAAGAATTTTGAAATTCTAGAATTCACTTCAACGCGTCGAACCGGCCTAAACTACTCGGATTGACTTCAAAATTTGTAGACAAGTTATAAATGACACAACGGAACTATTCCTGGTCTCGAAATTTCAATCGGACCTCGGGAACATAAAATCACATTCCAAACCAAATTTCAAATTCTATGAGATTTCTCAAAACTTCATTAACTCCAATTTTTCCTCATTTTATCCGAAACCAATCAAATGAAGTCCGTTTTACACCAAATTTTACAGATAACTTATATAACACATATTGAACCTGTTCCGGGCTCCGAAATCATAATACGGGATCGGCAGCACAGGTTTCACATCAAGGTTCATTTTCATAAGCCTTTAGTATTTTCATAAAATAATTTTTTTTTAAAATTCATTTCTCGGACTTGGGTCCTCGGAATTCGATTCCGGGCATACGCCCAAGTCCCATATTTTCCTACGGACCTTCCGAAACCGTTGGATCACGGATCCGGGTCCGTTTACCAAAAATGTTGACCAAAGTCAACTTTATTCAATTAATTATCACAAATTTAACTCTTAATCAAGTTTTTTTTCACACAAAGGCTTACCGGTTACGTGCCCGGGCTGCGCACGCACATCGAGGTGATATTAATGGAGGTTTTCGGGCCTCAAAACATAGTCCAAATTAGATGCACATAAGATGTCCCTTTTTTGGGTCATCACATGGGCGTTATTGGAGGTTGGGGTGATTAACGACTGGCGGCTGTGGTTAAAAGAATGAGAGAGGTTTTGGCTGTCTTCTGCTCTGCTCGACGGCGCAGGGTGTTCGTATGGCTCTTTCCGGCGAGGGGGTGAGGTCTGGGTGGCAGTCCGGTGCTTTGAAAGGCAGGCGGCAGCAGTGAGAAGGTCTTTGGCGACTATGGTGGGGTTAGAGTTGTCGGGCGATGTAAGGGTGGTGGTTGGTGGCCGGTGTAAGGGTGGCGGCAGAGAGATTTATGTGTAGGGTCTGTTAAGTGTGTGTTCTAGGTTAGGGAGTGTATGGAAGAAGAAGAGAGAGCGTATTTTTTAAAGTGTTAGGGTTTTAGGGTATTGGACCATCCGGATTGGGCCTTAATTTTACAATATTTTGTAATTTTTAAGAAATATATTAATTTCATTCCTAAAGTAATATCATAAAAAATGTAAAAGCAATCCTAATTAGTTAAAACAACTATATTATGACATGAAACAATTTTTTGGTATTTTCAAAGATTATACTAAAATGAAAAATGGATTAAAAAATCAATATTTTGTTTTAAAAAAATACCTAATACCTAAATTAAATAGAGAAATATGAAACTATTTTTGTATTTTTCAATTTTTGTGATAAAATAAACTAAAAGAGTCAAAACAAGTTAAAATAACGATATTAGACCTAAACTAAATTGTTGTACGCTAAAATGTGTAAAATCTCTGGGATGGTCAAAAACTACATGTCTACAGCTGCCCCTCTTTGACTGGAAACACTAAAAGTTTTCAGACAAAGAACGACTAGACAGGTTTTTTGACCCGACCCTTATTTAGAGAGACCAAAAACTTAAAGAAAGGAGAATGTGACCGAGCCCTGGTATCTGAGTTGTCTACATATCCTTGGCTATAAAGGAATCAGGCCACGTGTACTTTAGAAGCGAGAAGACCGGAGGAGGATACCGAGGTGGGGAGCCGATTGAGTTGTCGTTCCGTCGAGGTTCCGGTCCGCGGTCCTGTTATTATATCAAAATAAAAATAAAAATAAAGTTAAACTAAGCCTATCAGCTATGAGTTACAAGATTCCTATATATGAGTCTTCTGAAGCTTGATCTTGAGTCTTGAATGGTCTTCATGCAGACTTTAGATTTTAACCTTGACGCTTGCTAACTGCATTCTTCTTCAGCTCTTCGGATCATGACGGGACATACAAAGCTCGTGACTCGGTCATGTCTTGAGCAATCCATATCTTTTATTCTGAATTAAGACTACTTCTGTTGGTCATCTACTGTCGACTCGCATTCTTGCCGCGAGCTTATGCTACTTCTAACCTGAATCAAATTCTGAAATGACTTCCCTCGTTTTTTAGGTGGACGCCTGCAACTGACTTGAACTTTGAAATAACTCTGAAATGAATTACCTCATTCTCCAGGTGGGTGCCTGCAATCAAAACAACAAAACAAACAAAATTTTCTGCCCCAGTTTGCACTAGGAAGATTTGTGAGTTGTTAGCAAAACTGTAAATAACCTATGCTATTGATGAAATGATGAGAGTAAAACTAAAGATTTGACTGATTTCAAATCCAGACTTCCCCTTTTTGTTTCAATTATTATCCTAGGAGAAAATTCATCAGACTAGGACGTATATCCTAGGAGAAAGTTCATCAGACTAGGATTTTTTCTTCTTTTTTTTTTGTATCTTAGGAAAAAGATTCATCACACTAAGATTTTTATCCTAGGAGAAAATTCATCAGACTAGATCTTTTTGTTATCTTAGGATAAAGATTCATCAGACTAAGATTTTGATCCTAGGAGAAAGTTCATCAGACTAGGTCTTCTACCTTAGGAGAAAGTTCATCAAACTAGGTCTTCTACCTTAGGAGAAAGATTCATCAGACTAAGATTTTGACCCTAGAAGAAAATTCATCAAACTAGATCTCTTTTTGTTTGTTATCTTAGGAGAAAGATTCATCAGACTAAGACGTTTATCCTAGGAGAAAGTTCATCAGACTAGGTCTTCTATCTTAGGATAAATATACGTCAGACTAGGTCATTTTTTGTTATCTTAGGAGAAAGATTCATCAGACTAAGATTTGATCCTAGGAGAAAATTCATCAAACTAGGTCTTTTTTGTTGTCTTAGGAGAAAGATTCGTCATGCTAAGATTTGGATCCTAGGAGAAAATTCATCAGTCTAGGTCTTTTATCTTAGGAGAAAATTCATCAGACTAGGTCGTTTTTTGTTATCTTAGTAGAAAGATTCATCAGACTAAGATTTGATCCTAGGAGAAAGTTCATCGGACTAGGTCTTCTATCTTAGGAGAAAAATTCATCAGACTAAGATTTTTCTCCTAGGAGAAAATTCATTAGACTAGGTCTTTTATTTTAGGAGAAAGATTCATCAGACTAAGATTTTTATCCTAGGAGAAAATTCATCAGACTAGGTCATTTTTTGTTATCTTAGCAGAAAGATTCATCAGACTAAGATTTGATCCTATGAGAAAATTCATCAGACTAGGTCTTTTTTTTTTTTTGTCTCAGGAGAAAGATTAGTCAGACTAAGATTTCGATCCTAGGAAAAAGTTCATCAGACGAGGTCTTCTATCTTAGGAGAACGATTCATCAGACTATGATTTTTATCCTAGGAGAAAATTCGTCAGACTAGGTCGTTTTTGTTATCTTAGGAGAAAGATTAATTAGACTAAGATTTGATCTTAAGAGAAAGTTCATCGGACTAGGTCTTCTATCTTAGGAGAAAGATTCATCATACTAAGATTTCGATCCTAGGAGAAAATTCATCAGACTAGGTCTTTTATCTTCGGAGAAAGATTCGTCAGACTAAGATTTTGATCTTAGGAGAAAATTCCTTAGTCTACTTCATTTTTTGTTATCTTAGGGGAAAGATTCATCAGACTAAGATTTCGATCCTAGGAGAAAATTCATCAGACTAGGTCTTTTATCTTAGGAGAAAGGTTCATCAGACTAAGATTTCGATCCTAGGAGAAAATTCATCAGACTAGGTCTTTTATCTTAGGAGAAAGGTTCATCAGACTAAGATTTTTTGATCGGTGGAAAATCCATCAGACCAGGTAGTATTACCCTAGGAGGAAAAAAGCTAAAGATCAATGGAAAGATTTTATGCACAATAGCAATACAAATAAAGGCAATGATTTGAGAAACTTCCCTTTGTCTTCTTTTCTTTTCATTTTCTTTTTTTTTCATTTTTTATCCTTTTTTTTGAATCATTTTTTCTACACTGCTTTGTTCTTGTTTCAAACAAAGAAAATTTTGTTAATTTTTAAAAGGTGTTCAGTTTGTGGCCTTGAGTCCTGAGCAGCTTGGCTTTTTATCAACCAGCTTGAGTCCGTTTCAAGAGACTTTTACTTTGCATCAACCTTGATTGTTTCACTCTCAGTACCATTTGTATTTGTGGCTCAATCAACCTTAATCCAACTGGAAATCTTTGCTTTGGTGACCTTTTCTGATATCTTGAATGAATTCTTGTTTTTTGAGCAATTTTTCTGTCATAGGGAATCACCAGTTATCTTTATTTGCGCCAAGTAGGCTGACAAGAGTCTTTTTGGGGGGGGGGGGGGGGAAGCCTTTGCATGAATCCTCCAACGCATGTTGACTGTAAAAAACTGAGTGTGCTGGCCAAATTTACTTTGTGCAACTGAAAAGCTGGTAGCAGATTTTGAAATCTTCTCTTGCTTGTTTTGACAACGACTGACTCAGAGTCAAGGACACAGTGATGCAAAGAAACAATATTAACAATTTTCGGAAGGACAGAAGGAAGATTTTTTTTTTCTTTTTTATTTTGTTTTGCGGTAACTAGCGTTTATGATCATGACATGCATTTTGGACTTAGTGGCCGATCTATCAAACTGATCAAATCTTTCCTTTTACCATGCTTATCACCTTTGAAGTCAGGCTTGTTTATGCCAATTCTTCACATCAGCTTCACGACTCACTTTCGACTAGTGGTTCCACGAGGGGTTTTCACCAACAAGTCTCTCTCATTTATTCTCATCTCTGCTTACCGTCGCCTTACAGTGCCCGTGAGGGTTTTCACCATGAAGACTCTCTCATTTTTTTTTCTTTTTCTTTTTCTTTTGTGAGAAACTTGACAGTCTTCTATGTCGTGTGACAATCGTTGATCATTCCATGCTTTCTTGCGTGAGCAACTGACAGTGTTCTATGTCGCGTGACAACTGTTGCTCATTGTATGCTTCTCTTAGCATTCTTGAAGGCATATCAGGAGGTCTTTATTTGGAAGGTTTTTGATAGGGTTGGAAAGGAGGGTTGGCATGAAGGCTTAAAGCAGACTCAAAATGAGGGGTTATAGACTTACAACTCTTGGAATCGACTCTTTTAAAAGTAAATTAAAATTTATGCCCCAGTTTTAGCTACTGGGATTTTTGGATTTTGTTTTACTCTTATTTTTGGTCGGACCGAACCGTGTAAGGCTGCCTACGTATCCCTTTTTTTAAGGAATCAGATCGAACGTAGTTCAAACATCTGACCTAATTATTTTTCATATTTCTTCTTTTTCTTTGACTTTCTCTTTTTTTCTTTTTTTTCTCATATTTTTTTCTTCTTCTTTTTTTCATTTTTCTTTCTTTCTTCTTTTTTTTTTCAAAACAAGTTGCCCCAACTTTTATTTCTGGGGGCATGGACCTTTGACTGTTCTTTCATTCTTTTTACTTTTACCTGAACTTTCTAAGAATTGCCCCAGTTTGTAATCTTGGGACATGGACCTTTCTCTCTCTTTTTTTCATTTTTGTTGTTTTGTTTTTCGGACTTTTGACTCTGAACTTGATTCCAAAAGAGAGTGGTCAAAAAAAATAACACAGGCTCAAAGGGGTAACAATGGGTATAAAGTGTTTGGGTAGCAGAAAAAGGGCCTCCCAGCCTCGAAAACGCCACACATATTATCCTTTCGTGATCACAACATTGATGAACATGCATATTTTCTTGGTGTGTCGTGGTCGAAAGACACTTTCCATCCATTAATGCCAAACTGTCTACCAAGCCTCAATTAATTAGACATACTCAAGCACGATCTTCACAATGATTTGATGGTGAATTTTACTCAACCTTAATTCCAAAGTATTTCAACTCTATATTGGTCCTTAAAAGAATCTCTTTCTCACTTATCTCATTCAAGACTAAATCAGTTTTTTTAAGATCTGGCCAAAATTTCCGCATGCATGTCATATCACTAAAACTTGAGGGAAAAGAACTAAGCATGGAATGACACAAAATGACAAATTGTATTTTATTGAGTAAACAACAAGACAAACAACCTAAAATCTGAGTTACAACCCTAAAATAATCCGGATAATGAAAATAGCAACAAACAGACAAACAAGTCTCACACAAACAAAAAAGAGGGATAGAAGGGTTTGACTCAATAAAACAAATAAAATCTGGATCACAACCTTGAATTAACCCAGATAATAGAAAAAACATCAAAACAAGCTACCAAGATTCCTTCCTCGTGAGGAGGGAATGACTTTTCAATTACTAAGCTTGACATTTAGCCACAAATTTGCTCATCAGAATCAGCAGAGCCTTCTCCAATTTCAAAATCATTAACTTCAATCAGCAAAATTTTGAAAGGATTCTCATACTCACTGTCACCACGCATCATCCCCACAAAGTGTACATCCTCATGTGCAGGTAAATGATTTTACATGATATTCTGGGTGTCAGTGTCTTGGATCACAATCAGATTTTCCTGGATCATCCTTTCTATTTCTCTTTTAAAATCCCGACAACTTTCAACATCATGCCCCTGGGCATTGGAATGGTATTCACACCTTTTAGAAGAGTCAAAGCTTCTTGCACGTGGGTCCACATGATTTGGAGGAATAATTGCAATCATGTCATAATGCTTTAATTTCTCAAACAATCTTGCATAAGACTCTCCTATTGGTGTAAAATTATCTTTCAACCTTTGTTCCCCTCTATACCCCTGGCTTGGATGTGGGTTATAGGGCACTTGAAAATTTTCTGGGGCAAGTGGAGATTTTGCGGTGCTGGTGCTCGCCTTCTAGGGCGTCTTAGTGGTTGGACAGATGACTAGACATTGTACGGAGGACAATACTGAGCTGGATTATGGGGAGCTCAGGTATAGGTTTGGGGTTGGGGTCGAGGTTGAGTATATTGGTGAGGCGGACCCGTTGGACTATGTCCTGATCCTGAGACAACCATGGAAACATCACCATGTTCCTTTCGACCCAGCAAGCTTCTCGTGTCATTCTGAATTGCTTGTGTTGTGGCTTTTAAAGCAGAATAACTCATGATCTTGCTTGACTTCAGCCAATTTTCTACCATTTCTCCCATTTTTACCACATCATTAAAAGGCTTACCCACATCCGAGATCAAATGCCCAAAGTAATTAGCCTCTTAGGCTTGAAGAAAGTACTCAACCATCTCAGCTTCTTCCATCGGTGGATTGACTCGGGCAGCTTGCTCTCTCCATCTGAGCTCGTATTCCCTAAAGCTTTCATTAGGCCTCTTTTCCACCTTGGTCATAGATAAGTCGTCTGGGACAATGTCAATATTGTACTGAAAATGCCGAGCAAAAGTCTGAGCCATATCGTCCCACGTATACCACATGTTGGCGTCCTGGCGGGTGTACCATTCTAAAGCTTCCCCCCTCAGACTCTGGCTGAAGTATGCTATCAAACATTCGTCTTTTCCCCCGGCGCCTCTCATTTTACTGCAGTAACCTCTTAGATGGGCTACAGGATCCCCATGTCCGTCATACAAGTCAAATTTGGGCATCTTGAACCCGGCAAGCAGCTGAACATCAGGGAATAAACACAAATCCTTATAAGCCACACTCACCTGGCTTCCTAACCCTTGTATATTTCTCAATGATTGCTCT
Source organism: Nicotiana undulata (assembly GCA_005239495.1). Classification (NCBI taxonomy): domain Eukaryota; kingdom Viridiplantae; phylum Streptophyta; class Magnoliopsida; order Solanales; family Solanaceae; genus Nicotiana; species Nicotiana undulata. Next base: position 115,013 of record ML274628.1, on the reverse strand, counting down.
AGACTCTTTACTTTCCTAAATATCTCATCTTGCTCTGGTTTCTTGGGTGGTTTCTCAATTTCAAACATGAGGCTCAAAGTGAGGAGTGTAGGAGTAAGGATCTGGGACTTTGAAGGTGGGTTCCGGGGCATAGTATTGGGTATTTGGAGCTTAGAATGCAAGCTCACTAGAAGATTGGTGGAGGGTGGCTTGTGGAGGGGGTACAAAGATAGGAGCAGATGTCGGATCAGGGTATGAGGTTGCTTTGGCTGATGGGACCTGAAAATTTGGGGACGAAGTGTCGGGGTAGGAGTGGTGAGGGGTGAAGCTTAGTGCGTGTTGTGGGGAAAGGTCAATTGTATTGGGCATATAGGCTTGGGACAGTGGTGGAATGGAAGCAGGGTTTTCTGCATAGTTGGTAGGGAATGAAGGTGGATGGTGTCCCTTAGTCCTGGCTTGATACATTTCCGCCACATGATGTTTTAACCTTCGGACCTCCTCTTTCAGTTCCGATTGTGATTACACAATTTCCCTTGGCGGGTCAACAAACATGTCAAAGTCTTTGTTGTCCATGGTTACCTTGCTCTTTGACCTTGTGTTGTACGGATGACTCACTAGAATACCACAAACTAACCACCTTCTTAAATGATAACAATGTTAGCGTTAGGGCATTTATCATATAGAAATATCACATAGCGTGCAATGCACCTAGAAATAATTAATGGTTCTAGAATGACTTCGAGGGTCACAAGGTAATATGGAATCATCCCAATTTTGATTTCCTTGCCCTTTTCTTCTTTATTTCCTCTCTTGTGCTCTTTTATTTGCTCATTTCTTTCCTTATTTTTTTTTATGATTATCGCTCTTTTCTTGAATCCTACAATTTCCTCTCATTTTTCACCTCCCACATCTTCATTCTCTATTTTTTTTTATTTCATCATTTTTTATAATGATTCGATCGAACCCTATGTAGGTTGCCTACGTATCATGTTCCACATGAATCAGATCAAGCGTAGTTCTGGAAAATTACTTAACAAAATAAACTAAAAAAAATAAAATCTTTTTAGATTTTCCATTTACAATTTTTCTTTTTTTTCATAAATACAAAACAGGAAATACGGTAAAAAAAGCTCAACAAACTTAACTTAACCACGACAGACTCTAACACTATCTAAAAGACTCAATACTACTGGACATGACTAGAAAGTAAAAGACAACATAAAAAAAAGGCTCAAGCTCCGATAAGTAGATCCACACCTATATGAGAAAACTAAGACCAAATAGAGTTAAAGACTTAGAACACTATGCGAGACAATAGCACTTCATATTGGACACGTGCAAGACATTATCGAGGCTATTTTTGCAAAATGGCCTACGTGTAGGTCAAAAAAGGTGGTTAGAAATGCGAACTCAACAAAAGTGACCTCTAGGACATGGAAAACTTACTTTGAAGAAATGACCCAATTTGTAGGATGGCCTATGTGGCAAAAAAAAAAGTTTAAACATGCAAATTCAAAAGAATGGACCTTACACAAAGAGGAAACCTTGTTGTGGATTTAGGACTCTAAGACATGGGTCACTGAACCACCTTTGCAAAAATGATCCTATTTTGCAACAATGACCGATGTGGCCAAATGGCTAGACATCCAAAGTTAGGCTACGACCCTCAAAGCCCAAGAACTTTAAGACCCACTAGGAAGACCGGACCCTATGTGGATTGCCTACGTATCCCGCCCCGAAAGATGAGAATCAGGTATCCGTAGTTCGGAAGACTGGATATCGGCGAAAAATAAAAAAATAACTAATTTAGAGAAAACATATTTTTTCTTTTTCTCTTTCTTTTTGGAAAAAATGATAGGAAAGTGAAAAATCTTTTTGGATTTTTCATTTTTCTTTTTCTTTTTTTGGTCTTTTTCTTGAAAAATAAATAAATAAATTTGTGAAAGAAAAATATAATTAGTCCCTACTTGATTCCTTTCCACACTTAACCCTCTTTTCTTTCTAATTTACCCTCAACCTTTATTAGTCCTCCAAATGACCCTTTTTACCCTTGAAGAATGCAACATGTAGCACATAAAATGCATCAAGATGGCCTTTTTTATTTGGGTGCACCTGTCCTAAACGGACCCAACCCCTATGTTGAGTCCCCTAAGTAAAATGCACGTGATGCAAATAATCATTCCTATTAGGGATTCGGCATGGGGTTTTGTTATTCTAGGTTTAAACCTGGGTTTGTGTTCTAGACCTGGGTTACTCGAGTGGACAACTCGAGCCAAGGTAGAGGCAACGTACCGGGAGCACGAAAGTCTACCTGACCTTGTTGCTGATCAATCCTCGTTCTTATTTGGTACGACCTCTAACAGAAAACGGACCACGCGAACGTGTGCACCATTTTTTAGGAAGACTCAGAGGGGAGGCGTAAGAAGGCAATTTTAAATATAGATCAAATAATATTAAAGCGATAAATGAGTGACAATTAGCACACTAGTCCCACAAAATACAGTAATATCACAATCAATGAAGCCAAGTAAAATAATCACATAAAGCTCGAATTCTTGAACTCTGAACTAGAGATTCTGGGTTCCTGTCCCCAGCAGAGTTGCCAGAGCTGTCACACCTCCCTTTTCTCGCCAAGGGCGGGGATAAGGGAATTTTTCTAATTAAAATGACAATAATCGAATGGGATTATTTATTTATTCAGAGTCACCACTTGGGATAATTTATGGTGTCCCAAGTCACATGTTTATTCTAAATCCCAAATCGAGAAAGTTTTGACTTTGTGTTAAAGTCTGCGAAACCAGAAGACCGGGTAAGGAATTCTGTTAACCCGGAAGAACGTGTTAGGCACTCCCGAATTGCATGGTTCTATAACTATTGCTTAGTGATGCATACTTGGATTAAATTATCCAATTACTCACTTTTAGGACCTATGTGTATTTTCCTTTTACCGCTTTTAAGAAAGTATCCCGAAACGAGTCACGCGTACGTGTACTCGTCTTATTTAATGCGCTAAAAATCATGTCACGCGTACGTGTACACAATTAATAGCCCTTAATATTAAAATTATTTGGCCAAAGTCACGCGAACGTGTAACTTGATTTAATTTGAAATCGGCGCTTAAATCATGTCACGCGTACGTGTACACAATTTATCACGTTTTATTATTCAAGAAATGTTTGGCCGAAGTTGCGCGAACGCATACTTCGATTTAAAAAAAATCATAACTATATCACGCGAACGTGTACACAATCACAATGATAGATTAAATTGCACCTAAAGTATTTTCTATGAATTTTTAAATCGTACTCGTGTCACGCGAACGTGTACACAATTAAACACTGAAAAAATATTTGGTCGAAGTTGCGCGAACGCATACCTCAATTTATTTTGGTGTCGTAACTATGTCACGTGAATGTATACATTATCACGATGATATAATTAATTTAGAGCACGCTTAAAGCATTCTATCGTATTCAATGTATCTATTAAACGTATAGCCCAAACACAATTCTCAATTTCTGTTAATGCCATCAACGCGAAAAATTTTAAACCAAATTCTTTATTTTATGGGTCAATACAGAAAACAAACCCAAACCCTTATTTAATGTCTTTGTCCCAACTCTACAGATCCAATCTACTAATTCACAATTTATATTATCTTTAGCTAAATGATGAACAAGAAATAAACATTTAACTAGACTATACAAAGGATAAATTACGACGAAGCAGATATAACAAAACCCATATCAATCACTAATGATAAATCAAAATGAAAGCCTAGGCATGATAAAACAACAAAGCATCCAATAACCAATGAGTCCATTACATCCCAAGATTTCAAAATAAACAGTGAGAACAATGAAAAGATAGAAGTGGACCTTAAAAGCTTTGAATCGCACAAATCATTAATGAACTAGGCCTTGACCGGATCAGAAACTATGTCGGCGACCTCGAACGGAACTAACAACCAACGAACGAAACTTTAAATGGAACTCGATATCAACATAAACGTTAGAATTTATGAGGAAAATGACTGCTTTGAAGTGTTTTGGTTGCTGGGTTTCGTATGGGTGGCGGCAGAACCTTGGGGTGTGGGCGTTAATGGAGGTTGGGGTGATTAACGACTGGCGGCGACTGTGGTTAAAAGAATGAGAGAGGGTTCGGCTGTCTTCTGCTCTGCTCGGCGGCGCAGGGTGTTCGTATGGCTCTTTCCGGCAAGGGGTGAGGTCTGGGTGGCAGTCCGATGCTTTGTAAGGCAGGCGGCAGCGGTGAGAAGGTCTTTGCCGACTGTGGTGGGGTTAGAGTTGTCGGGCGATGTAAGGGTGGTGGTTGGTGGCTTGTGTAAGGGTGGCGGCAGAGAAATTTATGTGTAGGGTTTGTTAAGTGTGTGTTCTAGGTTAGGGAGTGTATGGAAGAAGAAGAGAGAGCGTAATTTTTTAAAGTGTTAGGGTTTTAGGGTATTGGACCGTCCGGATTGGGCCTTAATTTTACAATATTTTGTAATTTTTAAGAAATATATTAATTTCATTCCTAAAGTGATATCATAAAAAATATAAAAGCAATCCTACTTAATTAAAACAACTATATTATGACATGAAATAATTTTTTGGTATTTTTAAAGATTATACTAAAATGAAAAATGGATTAAAAAATCAATATTTTTTTTATAAAAAATACCTAAATTAAATAGAGAAATATGAAACTATTTTTATTTTTCAATTTTAGTGATAAAATAAAGTAAAAGAGTCAAAACAAGTAAAATAACGATATTAGGCCTAAACTAAGTTGTTGTACGCTAAAATGTGTAAAATCTCAGGGAGGGTCAAAAATTACATGTCTACAAGCTACGCTTTTCCTTTTGAACACGACTCCAAATCAATCGTATCTAGACACAATTGACTCAATAACATCAATAAATTCTAAACAATTCCATTCCAATGCTTAATTATAGACTTTCTAACATTCTTCCCAAAAATCCAAAAATCGAGCCTGGGCCCGCTTGGTCAAAATATGAGGTTCGGACCAAAACCCGATCACACATTCACCCACGAGCCCAGATATATAATTTTTTTTGAAATCCGACCCCAAAACGAGGTCTAATTTCCAATTAATCAAAAAGCCCTAACTCTACCCAAATCCCTAATTTTTCACTCTTAATCTCATGTTTTAGGCCTAGAAATCTAATGGGTGTTGATAAAAATGGAAGAAAATGAGTTTAGGATTACATACCTATGAAGCTATGGTGAATTTTCCCTTCAAAAATCTGTCAAGGAGGTGTGGAGAAGAAGAAGTTGTGAAAAAAGGGTTTAATCCCGTAAGTGTTCTATTTTTGGGCTAAAAGAAATCACTGGGCAAAACAATACCCTTTGCATTCGCGAGCCCTTGGCCGCATTCGCGAAGGTCTAACTTTCCTGACCAATGCGTTCCCGAGGCCTTGACCGCGTTCGTGTAGGTTTGACTCTCCTGACCTATGCGTTCGCGAGCTACAGGACGCGTTCGCGTAGGCTTATGACTACCCAACCCCCAGCCCATCCTATACTCTATGCGTTCGGACCCCTGGGGACGAGTTCGCATAGAGTCACTGTCAAGTGCTCCGCGTTCGTGTCTCCCCTACGCGTTCGCATAGAAAAGTTCCCATACCTTCCCCATTTGCCCTTCGCGTTTGCGTGGGTTACCATGTGTTCGCGAAGGGTATTGCACCAGACACCAGCAACCAGTTTTAACACCAGATTTTTCAAGTTCAAAACACCCTGTCACCTATCCGAAACACACCCGAGCCCTCGGGCTCCAAACTAAATATGCACACAACCTCAAAAATATCCTACGGACTTATTCGTGCGATCAAATCACCAAAATAACATCATAAACAACGAATAAACCCCAAAATAAATGAAATTTTCCAAAACTTCTAAAACTTAAAAATTTGCATTTATGGTCTGAATCACGTCAAATGAATTCCGTTTCTTACCAAACTTAACATATATGACCCAAATATTATATCGAACCTCTACCGGGCTCCGGAACCAAGATACGAACCTGATACCACAGGTTTCACATATAATTATACTTTCAAAAACATCTCTAATATTTTCATAAAAAATTTCTTTTAAAAATTCATTTCTCGGACTTGGGACCTCGAAATTTGATTCCAGGCATACTCCCAAGTCCCATATTTTCCTACGGACCCTCCGGACCGCCAAATCACGGGTCTGGGTCTGTTTACCAAAAATGTTGACCAAAGTAAACTTAATTCAAATTTCAAGAATAAAATTTCCAATTTCCTCAGTTTTTCACATAAAGGCTTCACGGCTACACGTCGGGCTGCACATGCAAATCGAGGTGAGATAGAAGGGGGTTTTCATGACCTCGGAACAAAGAATTAGCTAGAAATACATGGGATGACCTTTTGGGTCATCACATGCCAGGTGCAGTTGTTATTCCCGGTCTTGGTTCTTACTTGATTTGTCTTCTGCACGTCTCCCACTCCATGTGTCACACTACCATTTGACCATTTAATATAAACCAATTTTATCATATACAAATAGTCCCCCTGCTTCGGTGGCACATCTTTGGGACATCGGAAAATTGGTGAAGATTCCTTTCTTGGCGAAATTTTTTCTCAAACCTTCTAAGCAGTCTCTACGCCAGATAGGACGCAAGTCTTCTCGTATTTAATACCCGAACACGTGTTTCCCCACAATTCAACAATATTATCATCGAATTTTGATAACTAGGGATTTTACCTTGTTTTACGCTCTATCTTGCTTGAGTTTTTTATGCAATTGTATAGAAAATAGTCCCAAAGGCTTACATGTTGTACTTGTTGCAGGTTTGAACCAAAAAGGATGACGAATAGTCAAAGGTCTGCTCAAAAAGGAGTGAAACTGGCACAAGTACCAAGAACAACCAAATGTCAAAGTCAAAGTGATCACCGCAGACCGCGGTCCACTTTATGCGGTCCGCGGTAGTAAGGTTCAGAGGGCTGATTTTAAGGAAAATCCACCGCGGCCGCAATCCATTCTACGCGGACCGCGGTGGTGAGGTTCAGATAATGGTTTACAAGGCAAACTTCAACCGCAGCCGCGGTCCATTCTACGCGGACCGCAGTGAGGAGATTCTGAGAGACTCATTTGGAAGGCTAAAGGTACCGCGGACCGCGGTCCATTTTACGCGGTCCACGGTCAAGAGGTTCAGACACCCCAGCTTCAGAAGCCCAGAAGACCTTCGCGGTCCGCGGTGACCCCACAAGGGGCATTTTTGTCCGGAATTTTCGGCTAAGTATAAATAGCTTCTTTTGTATTTTTTTAGGGCACGCTGAGTATCAGATATTGTGGGCAGCTAGTGAATAGTCTCTTTTCATCTTTTTTAGCAATTTTAGCTCGAATTCAACATTGAATCTTCCTATTTTATTTTATAATTTAATCATATGGGTTTTGCTTCATCTATTTATATTATTTCTTCATTGATTATGAGTAGCTAAACCCATTAGCTAGGGCTGTGGCTCAACCCTAATGTGGGTAATTAATGGGTTCGCTAAATTAAGGCTTAGATGTTTATGGGTGATGGATATTTGGGTTGATTTGTGGTTTTATTGTTAAGATTAGTGGTTGCAAACACTAATTGGTGTTCAATTTACTTGAGTCCTTCTTGAGAAAGAGGGCTTGAGTCTAGAAAATCAACCCAACAATGAATTAGGATGAAATCATGAGAATTGATAGTCCCAATTAACGGATTAAATCTCGAGAGAGTACAACCCTACTTGAGTCCATATTGCTTGTGCAAATTTGACACCCAATTGACCTTGAGAAAGGCAATTAGGCATAGCCACTCAAACTACCGGGAGGTATAGAGTGTGTAACTTCAGAGCATTTGGCTATATCATAATTCCCTGAATAATATCTTTGCCTTAGATATTAGAATCCGTTAATTACTTGCCTAAGTAAGAAGTCATGACCCTAGTGCCTTTATCCAATTAGAAAACAACTTTAAAAAGATAATAGTTGTTCAATTGCAATTATCATTAGTATAAATCATAGTTATAGTACAAAACCAACAATTATGAAAAGTGTAATCAAGAACACGAACCATTTCTAGATCACTTAGAAACTCACTCCAAATCATAACTTCCTGAGGATTCGATCCCGACCTTTTGGGTAAAATCTGCATTGACCCTCATCTTCCTACTTTAGTAGTAGTGTGGGTGAGACTCCGATCACTTTTTGGCGTCGTTGTCGGGGAGTTATACGGTGTTGATTATCTACGTGAATAGTAGTGTTAAGTGTTTTTCTTTCCTTTTTCGATTAACGTGTGTGTTGAATCCTTTCAGTTCTGATGGCGGATCCTTTGGGAAACATCATGGAGGAGGTATATGACAACCAAGAAGAGGAAATAAACCAAGTACCTCCTCCCAGACGAGGCCGACCGGCCAATATTAATGAGGACAATCAAGATCCTCCTCCGCCTCCATCTGCTAGAGCTTCCCCTCGGGTCATTCCAAAAGAGGGGTATGCTAGTGTCATTGTCCCGCCAAGGATTCGGACGGGAAATTTTCAGATAACAAATGTGATGCTTACACTTTTGGAGCAGAGGGATTATTTAACCGGAGCTGCGCACCAGAATGCTTATAAACATCTAAGGGCTTCGTGGATACCTACTGGGGTAGTAAGCAGACAAATGTCTCAGAGGATGCTTTGAGACTTCGGTTATTCCCCTTCTCTCTTAGAGGGAAGGCTCTTGACTGGCTTGAGCGGCTTCCCAACCACTTAATATCTACTTGGGATGAGCTTGCGGACAAATTCATTTCTAAATTCTTCTCCCCAAGTCATATGGCGATGCTCAGAGATGAAATCTTGGCCTTTAAGCAAGAACCCAACGAGCCTTTGCATGAGATATGGGAGAGATACTGGACTATGGTTAAGGAATATCCGAACAACGACATGACAGAAGCCATGATCCAACAGACTTTCTACCGAGGGATAAACACTGTCAATCAATGTGTGGTCAATCAGTTGGCCGGTGAAAATTTCATGAAATTGAGTTACCCCGAGGCATGTGAGATATTAGATGAAATGGCTGACACATCGTCAGCTTGGCAAAGTAGAGCAAACGTACCTCAGGGTGAGACCGGTGTCAATAGTCTTCACAAAAAACTTCAAGAACAGGGGCAAGCAATTGCCGAGCTCACAACCACTATGAACCAACTTGCAAAGGCCAAACTTCAACAATTACAAAGGCCGAAGCAAGTAAATTCCATGGAGGGAGTGAACCAAAGATGACCCCGGGGAAATTCTAAGCAAAGCAACAATGATCAGGGTGATCAAGGGCCAAGTGGATATAGTCAAGAAGAGGAGTATGATGACCAAGAAGAGGATGTGATGTATGCTAATAATTACCAAGGTCAAATAAACAATCAAAACTGGAGAAACCAAGGCAACAATCAAAATTGGGGTAATCAAAGACAAAGAAATTGGAACAATAACAACAATTCACGGAATTGGGGGAACAACAATGATCGACAATGGGGGAATAACAATGATGATAATTGGAGTGGAGGCAACAACAACAATAAATAGGGTGGCAATGGTAACCGGGGTCGGGCTTTCAAAGGCCCCCGATGTACTAACAACCAAGCAATCCACCCCCGTACCAATCTCAAGGACAAAGCTCATCAAGCAATTATATGGGGAGAATTGAACACATGTTCAAGCAGATGATGGAGCGAAATGCAAACTCTGATGCTCAGTTGGCCTCTCACAACACCTCCATTAGAAACCTTGAAGTGCAAATGGGCCAAATTTCTCATGCCTTAAACACACGCCCAAACGGTGCACTACCGAGTGATACGGTGGTGAACCCCAAGGGTGGGAACAATAATAATATCGATTACGCCATGGAGGTGACCACAAGAAGTGGAAAAGATGTTGAAGCAAGTACTTCTACACAAAAGCGAATTGTTGTTGATGATGATGAATTGCCCCGTGATGAGTTACCAATTGAAGTTGAGCAAGTGGTGGATGATCCAACTACTAGTGAGGTGAGAATTGATATCCACGATAATGGGGAGGATTTGCAAATGGACATGAACCCGTCTAGGGAACACGTGATTGATATGCCGGAACCGGTGGTCCCACAAGCCAAGGCACCATTGCCTAGGCCCCCTCCTCCATACCCTCAACGGTAGGAAAAACAAAAGCAAGAGACTCAATTCAAGAAGTTTATTGATATGATGAAGAATATTTCCATCAATGTCCTGTGGGTTGAAGCCTTGGAACAAATGCCCGGGTATGCTATGTTCATGAAGGACTTAGTTACAAAAAAGCGGTCTATGAAGTGTGAAACTATCAAGATGACTCACCAAGTGAGTTCCATAGTACATTCAATGGCACCCAAACTTGAAGACCCGGGAGCTTTTACCATTCCTTGCACAATCGGGAGTGCGGATTTTGCTAAAGCCTTGTGTGACCTTGGGGCGAGTATTAACTTGATGCGATACTTAGTATTTAAAACATTGGGAATCGGGCAACCTAGGGAGACCTCAATGCGTTTGCAAATGGAGGATAGGTTGATGAAGAGGCCCATGGGGATAATTGATGATGTGTTGGTGCGGGTGGACAAATTTATTTTGCCCGCAGACTTTGTCATTCTGGATTGCGAAGTGGATTTTGAGGTCCCCATCAATTTGGGAAAGACCTTCCTTGCAACGGGGAAGGCCTTGGTTGATGTGGAAGCTGGAGAGCTCACTTTCTGAGTGGGAAATGAGAATGTGGTATTCCATATTTGTAAATCAATGAAGCAGCCCAACAGTACAAAAGTATGCTCTTTTATGGACCTCGTGACTGAGGTATTATTGATGATGCAAGCTCTATGATCCATATTGATGACCCATTGGAGATTGCCTTATTGGCCCACGAGGACACCGAGGTAGATGGTTTTCTTAAAAGTACCAATGCCCTTCAAGGCATGGGTTCTTACTCCTATGGTCCCAGAAAGCTATCATTGGACTTGGAGAACCGGAAGACTCCACCAACAAAGCCTTCAATTGAAGAGCCCCCGACTTTGGAGTTGAAGCCACTACCCTCCCACCTCAGGTATGAATATCTTGGTCCATCACGTACTTTGCATGTCATTCTTTCCTCTTGCCTAACACAATTGCAAGTAGACTCAACTTTAAATGTGCTAAGGAGGAGGAAGAAAGCAATAGGACGGACTCTTGCGGACATTCATTCGGGGAATAAGCCCCGCTTTTTGCATGCACAAAATCATCTTAGAGAATGGAGCAAAGCCTTCCGTAGAACACCAACGGAGGCTCAACGAGGAAATGCAAGAGGTGGTGAAGAAAGAGATCATAAAATGTCTTGATGCAGGGGTGGTCTACCCAATTTCGGATAGCGCTTGGACTTCTCCGGTCCAATGCGTTCCGAAGAAGGGTGGAATGACGGTGGTCCAAAATGACAAAAAATGAGCTCATTCCAACGAGAAATGTTACCGTATGGCGGGTGTGTATGGACTACCGCAAGCTCAACAAAGTGACCCGCAAGGATCATTTTCCCTTGCCCTTCTTGGATCAAATGTTAGATAGGCTTGCGGGTCGGGCTTTCTACTGCTTTCTGGATGGGTATTCAGGTTATAATCAGATTTTGATTGCCCTGTAGGACCAAGAGAAGACCACTTTCACATGTCCGTATGGTACCTTTTCCTTCGCCCGTATGCCTTTTGGTCTTTGCAATGCACTCGCCACTTTCCAACGGTGCATGATGGCGATCTTTACAGATATGGTTGAAGATTTCCTCGAGGTGTTTATGGATGACTTCAGTGTAGTTGGGGATTCCTTCGATGAGTGTATGAGTAATCTTGACAAAGTCCTTGCTCGCTGTGAAGAGACCAGCTTGGTGTTGAATTGGGAAAAATGCCACTTTATGGTGGAAGAAGGAATAGTGTTGGGCCACAAGATCTCGAGGAATGGTATTGAAGTGGACAAAGCAAAAATTGAAGTGATTTCTAAGTTGCCACCACCAACTTCGGTTAGGGGAGTCCGGAGCTTCCTTGGGCACTCCGGGTTTTATCGGCGTTTCATTAAGGACTTCTCTAAGGTGGTCAATCCTTTGTGCAAATTGCTAGAGAAAGATGCCAAATTTTATTTTGATGAGAATTGCATGAGTGCCTTTGAATTGTTGAAGCACAAGCTTACCACAACTCCTATCATCACGGTACCAGATTGGAGCTCTCTTTTTGAGCTTATGTGTGACTCTAGTGATGTAGCTGTGGGGGCGGTGTTGGGACAAAGGGTGAACAAGATCTTCCACCCTATTTATTATGCTAGCAAAACTATAAACTCGGCCCAAATGAATTACACTGTCATAGAGAATGAGCTTTTGGCAATAGTCTTTGCGATGCAGAAATTCCGTCTTTACTTGATGGGTGCCAAGGTCATAGTTCACACTGACCATGCGGCACTACGGTATCTCATGACCAAAAAGGATTCCAAAGAGAGACTCATGCGTTGGGTATTGTTGCTTCAAGAGTTTGACTTGGAAATTGTTGATAGAAAAAGAAAGTGATAACCAAATGGCCGGCCATCTTTCTCGATTGTAGGAGAAAGGTCGGCCTTGTGATGGGCTTGAAATTAATGACAAATTCCCCGATTAGCAACTTCTTTCGGTGTCAATGCAAGAAATGCCATGGTTTACCGACATTGCCAACTATCTTGTCATGGGTGTTGTTCCTTGTGAGCTCTATTATAACCAAAGGAAGAAGCTTAGGAGGGATAACATGGACTTCTATTGGGATGAACCATATTTATTCAAGATTTGCACTGATGGGGTCATCCGGCGATGTGTATCGGAAGAAGAACAAAGGTCGATTCTTGAGTCTTGCCACTCCTCACTGTATGGTGGTCACCATGGAGGGGCAAGGACTGCTTCAAAGGTGTTGAGCTGTGGTTTCTTTTGGCCTTCATTGTATAAAGATGTCGGTGACTTAGTCAAGAGATGTGATGAGTGTCATAGGGCCGGGGGAATTTCAAAGAAAGATGAGATGCCTCTCAATACTATTCTCGAAGTGGATATTTTTGATGTGTGGGGTATTGATTTCATGGGCCTGTTTGTTAGCTCTTGTGGGAACACATACATTCTCGTGGCGGAGGATTATCTCTCTAAATGGGTTGAAGCAGTGGCTCTACCCAACAATGAGGCCCGGAGTGTTTTTGCATTTCTCAAGAAGTGCATTTTTACAAGGTTTGGCACGCCTTGTGCAATCATTAGTGATGGGGGGTCGCATTTCTGTAATAAAGCTTTTGACACTTTGCTTGCAAAGTATGGTGTCAATCACAAGGTGACCACTCCATATCATCCCCAGGCGAGTGGCCAAGTTGAAGTCTCCAACATGGAAATAAAGAGTATATTGTCAAAAACGGTCAATGCAAATAGGACCGATTGGTCAAAGAAGTTGGATGACGCTCTATGGGCTTATAGGACTACCTACAAGACCCCGATTGGTATGTCTTTGTACAAATTGGTATTCGGGAAAGCTTGCCATCTACCGGTTGAGTTAGAGCACAAGGCCATGTGGTCCTTGAGAAAGTTGAATCTTGAATGGGATGTGGCAGCCAATCTTCGTGTAGAGCAGCTTAATGAACTTGACGAATTCAGATTTCATGCCTACTCCAGTTCGTCCTTGTACAAGGACAAAATGAAGTACCTTCATTATAACTATGCCCGTGGCAAGGAATTCAAAGTAGGTGACTTGGTTCTCTTGTTCAACTCTCGGTTACGTCTATTTCCGGGAAAGCTTAAGTCAAAATGGAGCAGACCTTTTGAAGTTGTGTTTGTGACTCCATTTGGTGCTCTTGATCTAAAGAACAAAAGTTGGGAGATTTTCAGAGTTAATGGGCATAGGGTCAAGCACTACTTGGGAAAAATTGATGATATCCATGTGGTGGCACTTCTCCATCTCAAATGAACTTGGTACCATGTGTCGTGTCGCGACGTTAAATCAGGCGCTTCTTGGGAGGCAACCCATGTGTCTTTATTTTTGCTTTTCTTTGATTTTCTTGGTAGTATAGGACTCACTTTTGCGCTAACTGGTTTTGGGATGTTGTAGGATTATTTTGATGCAAGGCAAAAAGCTAAGTGTTGAATTTACTGCTCTCTGAAGTTTGCACCGCAACCGCGGTCATCTTGTCGCGGTCAGTAGTGCCATCTCTTATGAAAACAAGTATCTGAAGTTTGCTTCACAGCCGCGGTACTCTTTTTCGTGGACCGCGATGGACCACTACGGTTTGTGGTTGAGTTTTTGCGGTCCGCAGTGCCAATTGTCCAATGCTCAATAAATCTGAAGGACCGCGGTCGCTTTTACGCGGTCCGCGGTGGGTAAGTACACTGGGTCCCAAGTCCCTTCTATAAATAGACCTTCAGGGCTTCATTTTACACTTTACGCACTTTGACTCTCCCCAATAAAATTTTACCTGTGTCTCAAGCTTCATACTTTCAAGTGTGCATTTCATTCATCTACTCTTCATCCCAACATCTAGTAAGTGTAATTATGATTCCATAACTTCTTAATTTTATTATTTTCTTGTTTATTTGTTAGAGTTTTTTCTCTTTTCACCCTTTTTCTTCTTTAAGCCATTAACCATGTTAGGGTTTGTTTATAATGCTCAATTTAGACCATTTGTAGTTTATTTCACTGATTAAACACTTAGGGTTTTCATAACATGTGCATTTGAACTTGAAATTTACTGTCAAATTGAAACCCTAGTTTATTGGTATGAGTGCGGTCCGCGGTTGTTTCTTCGTGGACCACGGTGCTTGCATTATCAATCTCCAGGTGTTGACCGCGGACTGCGTTCGCTTCTTCACGGTCCACGGTGCTTGACTTCAAAGAGGGGGTAATCAGCATCCCACTTCTCCGCGGATCGCGGTCGCTTTTGTGTTGTCCGCGGTGCGTGAGTGCGGACCACGGTCGCTTTTACGCGGTGTGCAGTTTCCACATTCATAGAACTAATTCTTGGGTACTTTCCTCTTCGCGGACCGCGGTCGCTTTTATGCGGTCTGCGGTCCCACTTATGCAACTCCTTACTATGTATCTGATGTTCTTATGTGCTCCCATCTATCCACTGCTTGGGTACTAACAATGTTTAAATGATTTGAACTTGTAGCCAATGGTCCAATAATGAGGTGGTGGTCGTAAACCTGGTGGCAGGGGAGAGTCATCCCGAGGGTGAGGCAAGGGAATGATAAAACTTTCTCCAAAGGTCCGGGAAGCTATGAAAAGCACCAGGAAAATAATTCGGACACTAGACAAAGTTACCTCCCATTCGGAGAGTGATTATGTACCTTCCGAAGACTCTTCAGAATCAATACCAGAATACATAGAAGACTACCAGGAGAGGTTTAGGTTAACCAATGAACCCTCTGACTCTCCCCCTGCCCCAGCACTAGCCAATTCTGAGTTGTCTAAAGGCTCAGCAGCACGGAATGGCCATACAGACTCCACCTCGCCCACAACTTCCCTGTCAGGGGAACATTCCGGAGATGAAGATGCTGAAGATGAACCCCAAACAGGGGGTGAACCCCAAGTTGGGGGAGTTGAGAGAACAAGGAATCATGTGGTGTGGCAAGACAGATCCGTGAGTGAGCCGGCCTTCCATAAATTCTGAGAATGGTGGAAGGAGAGGAAACTGATACCGGAGCGCTGATTCATCATTAAGGATCTATTGCCACTCAACCCCAATGTGAAACGACAATTCAGGGAGAGAAAGGGTTGGGATTACTTCTCTTGCTACTTGTCGGATGCCAATGAACATCTTGTCAAGGAGTTTACACAAATCTGGCCTATCTTAAAAAGGACTCCAAGGCAACCATGGTGAGGAATCTCACTGTACCTTTTGATGGGGCGGCATTGAATGCTTATCTGGAGTTTGATGATGTAGATGAGACACAGTACCTAGAGAAGTTGGGTACGGGTGATGAGGCCCATCATTGGCTAGCGGAGCACTTGGCCATCCCAGGTGAAAACTCTGACTGGTTGCAAGCTGGGAAGACAATTTTGAGGAGAACGTTAAATTTTGAGGCCAAAGGTTGGGAGACATTTGTATGTAGCCGGCTAGACCCCACATTCCATGAAAACTCTATTCCTCTCCGTCGGGCTGTGTTGATTGCTTCTATAATGGCAGGGTACCCGGTTAATGTCGGGAATGTCATGTCCACCGTTATCAACCGGGTGGTAAATGAAAGTGATAGAGCTTACCCCTTCCCAAACTTCTTGACCATGAACTTTGAGGACCAAGGAGCAGAAAAGAGAAATTTTGACACGAAGGTGAAGCCCAAAGCTCCGTTCTCTTGGTACGATCTTCAGAGTGATGAAAAGCCAAAGAGCCAGAAGTTCAAGGGTAAGTCCATTGCTTCCACTGGCTAGTCTGAAGAGCCAGTGGTTGTAGTGGAACCTTCTCAGCCCGAGTCTGACATCCCAGATAGTGCTCCAGGCCCCTCCACTTCAGCTGACCCAGGCATTCTTGCATCTCAGGCATATCCTCTGACTGCCCACAAACTGAGCCAGTCACTTGCCAGTATCAAGAACTGGATGCAGGCAGCTACTTCTAAGTTGTTTGTACTTTCTATGTCTGTGGCAGCCCAGGCTACTCCCCCTCCACCACAGGTACCCCAGTCAGTTGAGGATTCTCTCAAGGAACTTCTGGCCAACCAGAAGAAAATCCTTAACAACTAGAAGAAGATTCTGGATGCTGTTGAATCCAACGGGAAGGCATTAAAGGAGCTTGCAAAGGAGACAAAGAGGCTAAAGAATACCCGTGCATCAAGGGAGTCAGTGAAGGAGCTGAGGAAGGAGGTGGACAAGCTAAAGGAAGACCACCTGCCATTGGACCTGTTGCTTCAAGACCCTGCTGCCCAGCCTGAGCAAGAGCCAGAGATTGAGAGGCCAGCAAAGAGGAGAAGGGTGCTGCCCCGCACAGAGGGCTTAGTGATAGAGTTGGCAGACCCACCAGCATAGACCCAGAGTACAGGGGAGGTGCAGGCCCAGGCCCAGGTCCAGCCAGAGGCACAGGGCTCAGGGGACCAGTCACATGTTCCTCCATAGTCCACAGACCCCGGGACCCATACTGAGGATCCCACACAGGCAGAAGGCCAATAGGGAGTTTTTCTTTACTCTCTTTCTCCTTATACTTTGTGCTTATTTTGCTAACTTAGCATTGAGGACAATGCTAGATTTTAGTTGGGGGAGTGGCCCTATTTTGATTGATGTGGATGGATGATTGTACAATTCAGACAATATTTTCTTTTGATTTTGGTATGTAAATAACTTTACTATTCCAGTACTTTTAGTATTTTTCACTTTTGGTCTGTATATAAAGTTACGTTCTAGTGTATATATTCATCCCCTTATGTATATTCGACTAAATCCCCTCATGTACATATTCATTCTATCTTACGCATTTTACTTTTCTCATTTTTCCCTTTTTATAGCTTCTTATTTTTCCTTCATAGCTTCTTGTTTTGAATTTTTCGCGTGCAATAAGCCTTTGGTTTTCTTAATTCCGCGGTATTTTCCAAAGGTGGAATTTGTGTGAACCGGGTGGCTCTTCCCGATGATGGATGATGTGACAACCTTCTTAAGGATTTGAGTCGGTTTTTCTTTTTGCTTCATTTTAATAGCTACTGAATAAAGGTGACTCAAGCAAAGCTTCACTTGGGACTAACACATTTGCCTTTGATCCTATGGTCAAAAACAAATCGTTGTGTTTAGGATGGTGAAAGTTGTGACCTTGAGACTCTTGTGTTGACCGATAATCATCAAATGGTTTTTCGGGACCATTGTGTTGCTCAAAGCATAACTGAGGTCGTTGTGGGCCCCCGACTCTGTTTCTTTAGCGATCCCATAGCTTGAGTGGTGAGAGTTTGAATTGCAAGTCCAAGTCTCGTGCCATTAGTCTAGAACTTGCCCTGAATGTTTGTCTAGGCGAAATTATTAGTGAAGTTTGACTTAAAAGGTGATTAAAGGCTCTCCTTGATCCGAATAGTGAATTGAACATCTCCATAGTCTCCCAATGAAAATTTCCCTAGTCAACCCCTTTGAGCCTTAGACCTTTTTCTTTCAAAAAGCCATGATACAAGCCTGTACCAATTTTAACCCTCTCTTGGCACCCCCTTCTTCCCTTAGCACAAAGAAAAAACATAAGTTTGGGGGAGAGACGAGGAATGTAACAAAGTGAAAAAGAAGGTACAAGAAGAAATAAAAGGAAAGGCAATGAAAAAGAAAGAAAAGAAAAATCAAAAAGCCAAAAACAATTATCAAAGTAGAAGAAATAAGGGGAATCAGTGAAAGAAATGAGATTAAAGGTGTGAAATGCTTAGAAAGGAGAAGAATGATTTGAAAGAACAAAAAGGTGTGACAGTATGTCTCTCCAACCCTTCAAAAGGAACTA
This sequence comes from Nicotiana undulata, assembly GCA_005239495.1. Classification (NCBI taxonomy): domain Eukaryota; kingdom Viridiplantae; phylum Streptophyta; class Magnoliopsida; order Solanales; family Solanaceae; genus Nicotiana; species Nicotiana undulata. Next base: position 96,598 of record ML274628.1, on the reverse strand, counting down.
AGTGACTCAAGAAGTCAAGAGAATGTGAAACAAGTTAAGTGCTTAAGGGAAGATCGAACTCACTTTGACCAAATATTTCCTACCTTTAACCAAAAGCCTTCATCATGCACCCACAAAAGCCCTATATGATCTTGAGTTGAATGAAACTTACATTAGTGGTGACTCACATAAGGGGAAAGCCTATGGTACTTTGAGCCGGACTTGAGTCTTTTCTTTGAGAGAGATGAGTGAACTCCCATTATCCTCGTTCTCAGTGTACAATTCTAAAGTGAGGTTTGCTTAGGGAGAGTTGAGGAGTATGAGTTTGGGTTCCACAATGACCAAAGTGATAGTAAGAGTTTCGTTGATGAGTCGAGTCAACTCTTGATGCTCTTGTGTCGCACTTAAATCTATGGTTTTAAAAGGGTCAAATGTTGTTAATGATTTATTTGCATTGAGGACAATTGTTGGTCCCAAATGATGCTAGAAGAGGTTACCTTATAGCCGAAATTTCTTGAAATTACTAAAAAAGGGGTAGGGCTTATTTTGTTTGCTTGAGGACAAGCAAAAGCTTAAGTTTGGGGGAGTTGATAACTAGGGATTTTACCTTGTTTTACACTCTATATTGCTTGAGTTTTGGATGCAATTGTACACAAAATAGTCCCAAAGGCTTACATGTTGTGTTTGTTGCAGGTTTGAACCAAAAAGGATGACAAATAGTCAAAGATCTGCTCAAAAAGGAGTGAAACTGGCACAAGTACCAAGAACAACCAAATGTCAAAGTCAAAGTGATCACCGCGGACCGCGGTCCACGGTAGTAAGGTTCAGAGGGCTGATTTTAAGGCGAATCCATCGTGGCCGCGGTCCATTCTACGCGGAACTCGATGGTGAGGTTCAGAGAATGGTTTACAAGGCAAACTTCCACCGCGGCCGCGGTCCATTCTACGTGGACCGCGGTGAGGAGATTCAGAGAGACTCATTTGGAAGGCTAAAGGTACCGCGGGCCGCGGTCCATTTTACGCGGTCCGCGGTCAAGAGGTTCAGACACCCCAGCTTTAGAAGCCCAGAAGACCTTCGCAGAATGCGGTCCATTCTTCGCGGTCCGCGGTGACCCCGCAGGGGCATTTTTGTCCGGAATTTTCGGCTAAGTATAAATAGCTTCTTTTGTATTTTTAGGGAACGCTGAGTATCAGATATTGTGGGCAGCTCGTGAATAGTCTCTTTTCATTTTTTTGAGAAATTTTAGCTCGAATTCAACATTGAATCTTCCTATTTATTTTATAATTTAATCATACGGGTTTTGCTTCATCTATTTCTGTGATTTCTTCATTGATTATGAGTAGCTAAACCCATTAGCTAGGGTTGCGGCTCAACCCTAGTGTGGGTAATTAATGGGTTCTCTAAATTAGGGCTTAGATGTTTATGGGTAATGGATATTTTTGTTGATTTGTGGTTTTATTATTAAGATTTGTGGTTGCAAACACTAATTGGTGTTCAATTTACTTGGGTCCTTCTTGAGAAAGAGGGCTTGAGTCTAGAAAATCAACCCAACAAGGAATTGGGATGAAATCATGAGAATTGATAGTCCCAATTAACGGGTTAAATCTCGAGAGAGTACAACCCTACTTGAGTCCATATTGCTTGTGCAAATTTGACACCCAATTGACCTTGAGAAAGGCAATTAGGCATAGCCACTCAAACTACCGAGAGGTATAGAGTGTGTAACTTCGAAGCATTTGGCTATATCATAATTCCCCGAATAATATCTTTGCCTTAGATATTAGAATCCGTTAATTACTCGCCTAAGTAAGAAGTCATGACCCTAGTGCCTTTATCCAATTAGAAAACAACCTAAAAAGATAATAGTAGTTCAATTGCAATTATCACTAGTATAAATCATAGTTATATTACAAACCAACAATTATGAAAAGTGTAATCAAGAATACGAACCATTGCTAGATCACTTAGAAACTCACTCCAAATCATAACTCCCTGAGGATTCGATCCCGGCCTTTTGAGTAAAAGTTGCACCGGCCCTCATCTTCCTACTTTAATAGTAGTGTGGGTGAGACTCCGATCAGATCTCAAGGTAATCATGACCACAATTTTTGTTGTTTGTATATTTACTTACACTCATCATCTTACCTCTTTCACTTCCAAAACCCTCATAATCTCATTACCTTCTTTGTACTTGACCTTTTTCTTCTTACATCTTTTTTCGACTTTCTTCAAAAGGTGAAAACCTAAAATTCCAGGGTAAACCAAATCTCAAGAGCATGTTTTTCTGCTTTCTTCTCTTTCCTTTTATTCTTAGGGATTGGTTTCGGAGCCGCGCTCGGAGGGAAAGGATTTTTTCACGAACTTCTTGGAATCTAGGCCTTTCAATATTGGATGTGCTCCTGGGATTTGGTCTACCCCGGAATTGTAGGTTTTTACCTTTTTGTCGTTAGCCTCGATCTTCTTCTCCCCTGGTTCTATCTATTTTTTCAGCTACTCGAGCATCTTTATGATCTCGGTGTTAGCCCCTTATTCATGCTCGTCCGGCCTTTCTATGACCGGTTCATCCTTGCTGGTGACTTCACGGGGAGGATCGGGCTCAACCTTGCTCGGTGCACGGCTTTGGTTCTGTAACTGGACTATCGCCGCCTGTTGAGCCTATAACATTTCGAAGAACACTCGTAGAATGATCAAGTCTTCTTCAACATTCTGTGTGTTTCTAGTTGCCGATCGGGCTCCACCACGAACGCTATTTTCAGGATTGGTAGGCAAGTTTGCATCGATAGCCACATGAGAATTAGCGTCAATCGGATCTGCGATTTGAATTCCAGCGGGATCAGCAGGTGATATCTCGTTATCGGGCGCTATGTTGTTATTTTCACCTTGGTGACCAGACTCGTTGTCAACATGCAGTGCTGTAGATTGATAGTTTGACATTTTGTATTTTAGCCTCGACACTTCAAAGAGCAAGTGTAAAGCAGTGTGTGTTATGGAGATTTGTGTCAATTAACCATTATTATCCTTAGCCCCACGGTGCGCGCCAAACCTTTTATCCTCAAAATTGGATAACAATTGAATATATACGTGGTTTTCACGATACGTGATCTAACTTGATACAAAATGAGAAATCAGATTAAGATTGAGATTAATGACAAGAAAAGTGGATGCAAACCACACAAGTTGAACAATATTGTCCTTGAAGGTTGATCGCCCTCGAGTCAACAATGCTACAATTGGTGTCGGAACAGAGTAATGAGATAATAATAACTAGAAATGATAGTCTATTGCTTTGGGATGCGTGTTACAATGTGTATTACAAATAATCAGAACCCCTTTATATAGTAGGGGAGTCCTACTTTAGGTACAATTCTATATAAGGTAAAATATATCATGATTTGCTAATTAAACAGTTTCATTGATACGTGTCAAGATTCCCGCCGTGATATTCGACCGGCTACGAATATTTTGGCCTTCTGTATTTTAATTCGATAATGTCTTTTCGAGCTGGTTCAGGGTCGGGGTCAGTTCCGGAGTTACGGACTCGATAATCTTGAAGACGTATGCTCTAACCTTGTGCCTAGGTTCGATGGAATCCAGGGTCAATCTTCAATCCATTATGTTTCATCCCCGATCTACCATGCAACAGACGAGTTCGATTTCTACCGTATACAAACTACTTATATATATATGTTTACCATAGTAACAAATTTATAATGGCGTGCCTTTCGAATTTTGTACCTATCACTTGATGTTACATTGAATCTAACAAGGGACTAGTAATAGGTCGTAATTCTTAAATCTTAGCCAAATTAGTTAACGCGTAATAACATTGAGTAAATTCATCTCATTTATTGTTTGAAATTCATTTGTTTGTTGGCTTAAGATAAATCCAGCGATTGAAACTTAAAGTTTTGTTAATCCAATATTTATTGGGGAGATATTAAATAAAAGTGAACTGATTTTGCTAAATGAGTAGAAAATTACTAACCGTACAACTAAAAACATAAAGAAAAAGAGGTAGAATAGAAGGTAGAGGACAGAGTCAATATCATGTTAAGGATCAAATCATTAAAATCAAATCAATAGGTGTAACTTTCAAACAGCACATTAAAACCTCACTTGTTGGAATTAAAGTAAGGATTAAATGATGAGTTTTTTCCAACTAAATCTAAACACCTATTCTATTTTTTGTTTTTAATGACGATGTCGATGGGCAGCTAGCGTGGAAGCTCATCATGCCTACTCGGAACCTTGTAAGAAGGCCCCATAATCTTTCACATCACCAACTGTTTCTGTTGGAAATGGCCAAACTTTTGGCTAATTAAAATTAAAAGTTAATACTTTTGGCCAAAGCTACTATTCACGATAACTGAAAAAGGCATCGATGGTTTTTATCTCCCATCCACCTCCCTTCCGTGTTAAAAACAGGAAAAGGGTAGAGTAATAATTAAGGACCTTTTTAAATATATTTTTTAACGTATTACAGCGTGATATTATTTATTTTTGCCCAATAAATTTTATTGATTTTCCCTTCGACTACACCATCATTGAAATATCGCTTGTATCATATGAGCTTGTATTTGGTTAAAAATTTACCCCCACTCAATATTTACACCAAACAAACGCATTCGTGATATTTGTCCTACATATAAGTTATTTATCACTTAAACATGGTTAGGTGATATGCATACTTTAATTTATCTCTCTTAGTTAAATTGATTGATTTAGTGTATACATAACGGGATAACTATATTATATTTTATAAAGCTCTTTACTTTTTCTTTCTTATTTAAAGTAAGATTCGCCTAAAATATCATGACTATCATAAGTTTGTTTGCCTAAAAGCTTGTCAGTTCTTCTTTTCAGCCCATCACGAGCGTCACGAAGGGATATTATTTCTTATTGTAAAATTTGATCACAATTTTGATGAGAAAAGATAATCTCAAATTAATCAAGTATAACTGAGCAGGCTTGATAGAATATAAAGTAGTTACTAGTACCCTCCGTACAAATTAGATATGTTACAAGTGAGGTTCCAGGAATATGTGATTAATATCATTAATGACCCTATAACAATTGGTTAATTTAGCCTGTATAAACAGTTAGTTTGATGTACATGTTAAAATATTTTGGTTATCAAAATTTAAATGTATACTAACGATCGATTCATTTAAGATGTAATTTCTGTTTTTTTATGGTTCATGAACTTTGCATAGGACAAAATGAAAATATACCAACTAAATCTAGTTTAAGAAAAAAAAGAAAGGAGGATCCAAACCTAGAGTTCATTAATCTCAGAATCGCCGATATATACTTGTTATTTACTTGAACGTGTTTGTATTATAATTAAAGTTGAAAAGTATTAATTTATGCTCAAAAGTAAAAGTTCTTGTCTACCTCTTAACTAGAGATAAAAAGAGAATAACATTAACAAATATTATCGTAGGATACAAATAGGGCGAGGCCGAGAGGACAATGGCCCCTCTGTGGAGCAAAGGGCGCTTTTCTTTTTCGTACTTCCTCTCCCGTATCATCCCTTGTGAAAAATACTCTGTATGTGTACGTTAGTGAAATTTGTCATTCCTCGCCCATGGAAATTGTTCTTTTAAACAATAATGTTGATGCTTGAAGTAGTTCCTGAAATGGTATTTCAAAAAAATAGTCTTGGTGCATAAAAAATTTCGTTTCACGCAAGGCCTAGAGGAATACCGTATCTCAGGGGGGATTATGATGTGGGGAGCCTAATCTGATGCAAGTATCAGTGGCTAATTTTACGACTCGAACTCGTGATCTATAGGTCACACTGACACATTTTTAAAAGTATTTACAAATGCTTTTAAATCGAGTTTAGGGAATATATATTCTAGTACACTTTGGCAATGCGTATAAAATAATTTAACATTATATACTGACAAAATTTAAATAATCTAAGAATTAGTATTAGTAGCCTGAAAAATAAGGTAAGTTACATGCTATATGTTAAAGTATAATAGAATCTATATATATATATATATATATATATATATATATATATATATATATATATATATATATATATATATATATATATATATATATATATATGTATACGGTAGAAATCGGGACTATCTTATTTCATTCTTTGATCGAGATAGAAATGTCACGTCAAAGAGCTAGGACACTCGAGTCCGAAATCGAAGTCTCTTTCCAGACCGAGGTCAACATCAATAATCGAGGCCAGAAAGAGACAGACTCTGAAGTGACGTCGGTATAGCTGAATAACGGAAAGGGCGAGATATACGCGACAGGTCGAGGATCGTGGCGTGAATCTCAGAATGGATCTACGGCGGTCAATCAGTTGTTAATATGATTTCCTACTATAATTAGAAGTGTACCTTATTTAGGACTCCTCTATTATGTAAAGAGGAACCCCATTCATTTGTAATCATCATTATTCACTGATAAAAATATATATATTCGTTATTCTCTTGTTATTTTCACTTATTGTTCATCATAATTGCTCTATCATTTACTGTTCTTACTATTCTACCTCGAGTCTGTCTCAAATCGAGGTCGAGGTTTTGCTTACATACTAGTTTGATTTATTTTATTGTCTAGTTCATCTGTTTAATTCCTTGTTTATCAATTAGCATAGGATAATATCACATATCCTTAAAACCACAATATAAGTTTAATTGTTATCCGAATTTGAGGGTAAACAGTTTGGCGTCCACCGTGGGGATAAGGATAATAGTGATTGTTCAGCGCTGATTCTTATAATACACACTATTTTACGTTTGTTCTTGTCAAGTATCTTTGCTTTCAGGTTAAAACATGTCAAACTCACAAAACACACCCACACATGGTGACAATGGCCTGGGGTTTCACGGGGAAAACAATAATGTGATTGCTCCAGGAGTCGAGGTTCCACAGGCTATTCTCGGAGGAGTACCAGTTGCCAACCCAGTCGATGTCGATTCGCACGTTGCTTTAAATGCGGACCTAGGTGCAGACCTCGAAGAGAGTGTACGCAGAGAAGGCTGACCTAGTGGACAAGGTACACAGGGCGGACGAGACGAGGAGTCAGCCTCCAAGTGATATTCGAGATGCTACAGACTCTGCAAGCCGCTATCGCTCAGCTACGAAATCAACATAGAGCTCCGAATGGGATTGATCCAGAAACCACCCGTCGTGCCGAGCCAGTGCCAGAGTGGTCGAATGGTAACGAATCGAGGACCGATTCTGCAATAATGAATATGCTCGAGGAGCTCACCAAACGAATTGAGTCAAAAGAAAAGAAAATCGAAGCTAATGATAAAAAAAGTGGAAACATACAACTCTTGAGCTGATCAGATACTAGGGGCACCGCCGATCTTGAAAGGGATGAATTCAAAGAAATCGTACAAAAGTCATTTCCTCCGAGTGCGGATCCGAAACTTATTCCAAATATGTTTCGTATGTCGGATATACCTAAATACAATGGGATCACCGATCCCAACGAACATGTCACGTCATACACATGTGCCATCAAAGGCAATGATTTGGAAGAAGATGAGATCGAATTTGTTTTGTTGAAGAAGTTCGGGGAAACCCTATCGAAAGGAGCAATGATTTGGTACCACAATCTACCACCAAATTCCATTGACTCATTTGTCATGTTAGCAGAATCTTTCGTAAAAGCACATGTCGGATCCATAGAGGTTGCGACAAGGAAATCAGACCTTTTCAAAGTAAGACAGAGGGATAATGAAATGCCGAGGGAGTTTGTATCCAGACTTCAAATGGAACGCGTGGAATTTCCACTTATCACAGATGATTGAGCCATTCAATCTTTCACTCAGGGGTTGAATGAACGGAGTTCGATAGCATCACGTCAGTTGAAACAAAATTTGGTCGAGTATCCGGCTGTAACTTGGGCAGATGTACACAATCAGTATCAATCGAAGATCAGGGTCGAGGACGATCAACTAGGAGCTCCCTCCGGTTCGGTGCATCCAAAAAGGTCAGCAGCTAAAAATCAAAAGGACATCGATAGGGAACCAAGGTCGAACAAAGACCAATATCAATCATACACCACAGATCGCAGAATAGTGGTCCAGGATGCAATCCCGCCCGGAATGATCGAACGAAAGGAGAAATTATCCTACTGGTGAACATGGCTGGAACCATTTAAGATACGAAGTTCCACGTGATCGAGGGCGATATGAGATACAACGCGCTACTCGAGAGGCCTTGGAACCACAACATGAGGGCAGTCCCTTCAACTCTCCACCAAATGATGAAATTCTCGATGTAGGACGGGGTAAAAACAGTGTACAGGGAGCAGCATCCTGCAAATGAAATGTTTGTGTTCGATGAGGTAATACCGGTATCGGCACTATCGACATCGGAAGGATCGAGCATCAAATATAAAAAGGAATCCAAATAGCAATCATCGCCACCATCCTCGACCGAATCGAAGAAGCAGGAAATGGAAGAAGAAGATGAAGATTTTTTGTTCTCTTCGAACTTTCGTTGTTCCCGAAGATTCTGACGCTACCAAGTCAACGGTCGAAGAGCTGGAACAGGCTATATTGATCGATTATCTGCCCGAGCGAAACGTATACCTAGGAAACGGGTTAACCCCCAAACTCAAGAAAAAGATTATTTAATTTCTTATTGATAACATAGATTGTTTTGCTTGGTCCCACTTAGACATGACAAGGATCCTACCGGGGATAACAACACATCGACTAAGCTTGGACCCAAAGTTCAGACCTGTGAAACAAAAGAGAAGTCCCCAGTCTGAGGTAAAGAACGCATTCATAAAGGACGAGGTAACTAAACTTCTCAAAATAGGGTCCATTCGGGAGGTAAAATATCCCGAATGGTTAGCCAATATAGTCGTAGTCCCTAAAAAAGGGAACAAACTTAGGATGTGTGTAGATTCTAAAGATTTAAACAAGGCATGTCCCAAAGATTCTTTTCCATTTCCTAACATCGATCGCGTGATTGACGCCACGGCCGGTCACGAGATTCTTAGTTTTCTCGATGCCTATTCCAACTACATTCAAATTCAAATGAACCCGGAAGACCAAGAAAAGACTTTATTTATCACCAAGTATGGAACATATTGTTATAATATAATTCCCTTCGGGCTAAAAAACGCAGGAGCTACCTACCAACGCCTAGTAAATAAAATGTTTGAAGAACAAATAGGTAAGTCAATGGAAGTATATATTGATGACATGCTAGTTAAATCCCTGCGCATAGGGGACCATTTGACACATTTGCAGGAAACATTCAAGATACTAAGGAAATACAACATGAAGCTCAACCCCGAGAAATGTGCTTTTGGGATTGCTTCAGGCAAGTTCCTTGGCTTCATGGTGTCGAATCGGGGAATCGAGATCAACCCCGATAAAATCAAGGCTATCAAAGACATCACTGTCGGGGACAGTGTTAAAGCCGTGCAAAGGTTGACGGGGCAGATAGTTGCTTTAGGCCGATTCATCTTGAGGTCATTGGATCGGAGCCATAGATTCTTCTCTCTACTAAAAAAGAAGAACGATTTTGCCTGGTACCCGGAATGACAACAGGCGTTAGAGGAATTGAAGTGATACCTCTCGAGCCCACCATTGCTTCATACTCCAAAGGCAGATGAAAAACTCTACTTGTACTTGGCAGTCTCATAAATCGTGGTAAGTGGTGTCCTGGTTCGAAAGGAGCAAGGTATGCAATTTCCTGTTTATTATGTAAGTCGAACCCTAGGAAAAGCAAAAACTAGATATCCACAGTTAGAGAAATTGGCACTTGCACTGATAAGCGCCTCTAGGAAGCTAAAATCGTATTTTCAGTGTCACTCCATATGTGTATTAACCACTTATCTACTTCTTAATGTTTTGCATAAGCCCGAACGGTCAGGCTAATTGGCCAAAAATGGGTCGTCGAACTCAGTGGGTACGATATAGAATATCAACCCCGAACAACCATCAAGTCTCAAATTTTAGCAGAATTCGTGGCCGATTTCATACCAACCCTCGTAGCTGAATTCGAAAAGGAACTCTTGTTAAAATTGGGCACACCGTCGGGGGTGTGGACCTTTTTCACAGACGGCGCTTCGAATGTGAAGGGGTCCGGGCTAGGCATCGTTTTGAAGCCGCTCACGGACAACACTATTAGGCAATCCATCAAAACTTCTATGTTGACAAAAAATGAGGCCGGGTACGAGGCCATGATTGCAAGTCTCGAATTAACTAAAAGCTTATGAGCGGATGTCATTGAGCCAAGTGCGACTCTTTGCTGGTGGTAAACCATGTAAACAAAGCCTTCGAGGTTTGAGAGGATAGAATGCAAAGGTATTTGGACAAGTTGCAGGTGACTTTGCGACTTTTTAAAGAATGGACCTTGCAGCACATACCTCGAGAACAAAACAGTGAAGCTGATGCGCTTGCAAATTTGGGGTCATCAGTCGAGGAGGACGAAATCATCTCGGGGTCTGTCGTTCAAATCTCGAGATCCGTGATCGAAGAAGGTCATGCCGAGATAAACTTTACAAGCTTAACCTGGGATTGGAGGAATAAATACATTGAATACTTGAAAAATGAAAAGCTCCCATCGGACCCTAAAGAATCTTGGGCCCTACGAACCAAAGTTGCTCGATTCATATTGGCTGAAGACGGAACATTATACAGAAGGACGTTCGACGGACCATTAGCAGTGTGTTTGGGACTAGGTGTGTCACGACCTGAAATCCCACCTTCAGGCCATGGTGGCGTCTAACGTTGAACCCGCTAGACAATCCAACGTTTGAGTTAAACTTCCATTTTCTTTGTTTAAGATATCTCAAAATGGAATAATAAGCATGAATATTTAAGCTAGAATGCGGAAGCTGGAAATATATCAACTTAATATAGAAGCATTACGAAATTTCCGTACATGAACCCCTAGAATTGGTGTCCCAAATTCTCACGGACAGTCTAAGATTTTCTACAACAAGGTCTGAAATGAACATGTACAACTGTCTGGAATACAACAATAAGACAGAATGAAAAGGTAGATGGTGACGCCAAGGCCCACGAACGTCTGCAGGACTACCTCGATGTCTCCTGGGTGGACTAACGGATACTCCCTCTATCAGAGTCCACTGAGTCCGGCTGCGTAATCTGCACAACATAAAGAAGTGCAGGTGTAGCATCAGTACAACCAACCCCATGTACTGAGTAAGTGCCAAGCCTAACCTCGGCGAAGTAGTGACGAGGCTAGACACGACAACAACAAATCACCTGTACAGTTCTACAATATATAACAGGAAAAAATAACAGGGAATAAACATTTAAGTACGACAAGGAAGGGGGCAGATAATGGGAGAAACAAAGAGAATAATAATGAATAACTGAACAAGACGACAATTTAGAAGAGTAAAGGTCAACAGGAAGTAACAACATAAACAAATATGTACACGGCATCACCCTTCGTGCTTTACTCACCCTTCGTGCTTTTACTCTCGTCCTCACAATGCAATAAATAGATAAAAGGGCACGGCATGTTTCCTTCGTGCTTTTACTCTCGTCCTCACAATGCAATAAATAGATAAAAGGGCACGGCATGTTTCCTTCGTGCTTTTAAATGTAAAATCATGGCACGGCATCACCCTTCGTACTTTTACTATCTTCCTCACAATGCAATGAATGAAATGAATACACGGCATCACCCTTCGTGCTTTACACTCTTCCTCACCCAATCAACATCAAACAACAACTTGGCAAAGAAATCAACAGTAGGAAGTACATTTCATAACCACCCAGTAAGGGGATAAAACCAAAATAATACCGCCCGGCAAGGGACTCAGCTATAACCAATCTCATACGAGTATGTAACATAACAAAAACAATCCTCAACTGAAACAACTTATCACAAATCCTTAATCAAGTATTCTCAGCAAATGAACAACTTCCATAATGAATCTACTTCATAAAACAATGAATATCGAAGCAATAACATGTAATACACCAAAATCGACTCACGGGCATGCTTGACAAACAATGTATAGGTACTCGTCACCTCACCTATACATTGAACATGATAGAAACAAGTATCACATACGACTCAAGACTTATTCCCTCAAGCTAAAGTTAGGCCAAACACTTACCTCGGCTCCAAGAATTCAAATCAAGCCTCTAACACCGCTTTTCCTCTCGAACTAGACTCCGAAACGATCGTATCTAGACATAATCGACTCAATAATTACTCAATAATTCAATTCCAAAGCCTAATTATAAAATTCCCAACATTCTTTCAAAAATTCCAAAATTCGACCCCGGGCCTGCTTGGTCCAAACACGAGGTTCGGACCAAAACCCGATCACCTATTCCCCCACGAGCCCGAATATACAATTTTTTTTGAAATCCGACCCCAAAATATACAATTTGTTTTGAAATCCGACCCCAAAACGAGGTGGAATTCCCAACAATTCAAAAGGCCCTAACTCTACCCAAAACCCCAATTTCTACCCTTGATTTCCATGATTTTAGGCCTAGAATCTAATATTGATGGGTGAAAATGGAAGAAAATGGAGTTAAGAACACTTACCTATGACGCTAAGGTGATGAATCTCTTCAAAAATGGCCAAAGGAGGTGTGGAGAAGAAGGTGGTAGTGGAAAAATGAGAAATCCCGTAATGAATATTCTGATTTTGGGTCTTTAAAATAACTGGGCGAAAATGACCTATGCGATCGCGGGAAAAGAGTTGCGATCGCATAGAGGACTCCCTGCTTAAGCTTTGCGATCGCGGACCTTATAATGCGATCGCACAATACTCCCTAGCCCAACATTGCGATCGCGGAGATACACGTGCGGTCGCACAGTACATTAGACCAGCCCCCCCACCCAAGCTCTACTAACCTTGTGCGATCGCAGACCCCCTAGTGCGATCACATAAGGCAACTGACCCCTCCCCCACTCTCATCTCTATGCGATCACATAGAGTAAATCACTAGACACCAGATACAACATAAAAACACCAGATTTTCTAACTCTTTTGCACTCCGACACTTACCCGAAACGCACCCGAGACCTCGGGGCTCAAAACCAAATATACACACGACTTCAAAATCATCCTACGGACTTATTCGAGTAATTAAACAACCAAAATAACATAAAAATAATGAATTAAACTCCAAAATCTATAGAATTTTCTCAAAACTACATAACTTCAAAATTTCCATTTTTAGTCTGAATTGCCTCAAACGGAGTCCGTTTCTTACCAAATTTCACAGGTAGCACAAAATAAACATATTGAACCTGTTCTGGGCTCCGGAACCATAATACGGGCCCGGTAACACAGGTTTCCCATCAAAGTTCATTTTCAAAAGCCTTTATATTTTTCAGAAAATAATTTTCTTTAAAAATTCATTTCTCGGACTTGGGACCTCGGAATTCGATTCCGGACATACGCCCAAGTCTCATATTTTCCTACGGACCTTCCGGGACCGTCGAATCACGGGTCCGGGTCCGTTTACCAAAAAGGTTGACCAAAGTCAACCTTATTCAATTAATTATCTTAAATACAACATTTATTCAATTTTCCACATAAAGGCTTCCCGGCTACGCGCCCGGGATGCACACGTACATCGAGGTGGGATAAATGGAGGCTTTCAGGGCCTCGAAACACAGATTAAGTTAAAATTACACGGGATGACATTTTGGGTCATCACAATCTCCACCTCTAAAACAAACGTTCGTCCTCTAACGGACATAGATAGGTACCTGGATCGGGGAAAAGTTGGGGATATCGGCTCCGCATATCGGATTCGGACTCCCAGGTAGCTGCCTCAACAGGCTGACCTTTCCACTGAACACGAACCGAAGGATAACTCTTCGATCTCAACTAATGAACCTGCCGAGCTAATATGGCTACCGGCTCCGCCTCATAAGACAAATCCTTGTCCAACTGGACACCACTGAAGTCAAGTACATGAGATGGATCCGCAATATAACTCCGAAGTATAGATACATGAAACACCGGGTGTACCGCTGATAAACTCGGTGGCAAAGCAAGTTTGTAGGCCACCTCTCCCACCTTATCCAAAATATCAAATGGACCAATGTACCTAGGGCTCAACTTGCCCTTCTTTCCGAACCTCATCACGCCATTCATGGGAGACACCCGAAGAAATACCCGGTCTCCTATCATAAATGCCAAATCTCGAACTCTACGATCCGCGTAACTCTTCTGCCTGGACTGAGCTGTACGAAGTCTATCCTGAATGACCTTCACCTTGTCCAAGGAATCCTGGACTAACTCAGAACCCAATAATCTATCCTCTCCCGGCTCAAACCATATGACTGGCGACCGACACCGCCTACCATACAACGCCTCATACGGAGCCATCTGAATGCTTTACTGATAGCTGTTGTTGTAGGCAAACTCAGCTAAAGGCAAGAACTGGTCCCATGAACCTCCAAAATCAATGACACAAGCCCGCAACATATCCTCCAAAATCTGAATAGTATGCTCAGACTATCCGTCCATCTGAGGATGAAATGTTGTGGTCAAATCAACCCGTGTGCGCAACTCACGCTGAAATACTCTCCAGAAATGGGAGGTAAATGGAGTACCTCGGTCTGAAATAATGGATACGGGCACACCATGCAATCGAACAATCTCCCTCATATAGATCTTTGCCAACTTCTTTGAAGAATACGAAACTGATACATGAATGAAGTGCGCTGACTTGGTCAGCCTATCCACAATGACCCACACTGCGTCAAACATCCTCTGAGTCCGTAGGAGTCCAACTACAAAATCCATGGTGATACGCTCCCACTTCCACTCGGGAAGCTCAATCTTCTGCATCAAACCACCGGGTCTCTAGTGCTCGTATCTAACCTGCTGACAGTTCAAGCACCTGGCTACATATGCTACAATATCTTTCTTCATCCTCCACCACCAATAATGCTGCCGCAAGTCCTAGTACATCTTTGCGGCGCCCAGATGAATGGAATACCGGGAACTGTGGGCCTCCTACAATATCAACTCACGAATACCATCAACATCAGGTACACAAATATGGCCCTACATCCTCAGAACTCCCTCATCATCAACTGTGACCTTCTTGGAACCTCCCTGCCGGACTATATCTCTAAGAACACATAAATGACGATCATCATACTGCCTAGCCCGAATACGATCATACAATTAAGAACGGGCCACGGTATGGGCCAAAACACTGTCAGTCTCAGAAACCTCCAATCTCATAAACCGGTTGGCCAAAGCTTGAACGTCCAAAGCAAGCGGTCGCTCTCCAACTGATAGATAAGCAAGACTACCCATACTAGCTGACTTCCGGCTCAAAGCATCGGCCACCACATTGGCCTTTCCCGGATGATGAAGAATGGTAATGTCATAATCCTTCAACAGCTCTAACCATCTCCTCTGCCTCATATTCAACTCTTTTTGCTTGAACAGATACTGCAAACTCTTATGATCCGTGAACACCTCACATGGCACCCCATACAGATAATGCCTCCAAATCTTCAACGCATGAACAATGGCTGCTAACTCCAAATCATGGACGGAATAGTTCTTCTCATGAACCTTCAACTGACGTGAAGCATAAGCTATAACCTTTCCCACCTGCATCAACACTGCACCAAGTCCAACCCGTGAAGCATCACAATACACGGTATAAGGCCTTGAACCTGTGGGAAAAACTAGCACCGGTGTCGTGGTCAAGGCTGTCTTGAGCTTCTGAAAGCTCGCCTCACACTCATCAGACCACGTGAACTGGGCACTCTTCTGGGTCAACCTGGTCATCGGGGAAGCTATATATGAAAAGCCCTCCACAAATCGGCGATAATAACCTGCTAAGCCCAAGAATCTCCGAATCTCTGTAGCTGAAGTGGGCCTAGGCCAATCTATGATTGCTGAAATCTTCTAAGGATCCACCTGAATACCCTCCGATGGCACCACATGGCCTAGAAATGCCACCGAACTCACCAGAACTCACACTTGGAAAATTTGGCATACAACTGACTATCCCTCAGAGTCTGGAGGACGACTCGAAGATGTTGCTCATGCTCCTCACGGCTACGGGAGTATATCAATATAACATCAATGAAAACAATAACGAACGAGTTCAAATAGGGCCTGAACACTCGGTTCATCAACTCCATAAAAGCAGCGGGGGCATTTGTCAACCCACATCACCAAGAACTCATAATGCCCATAACGAGTGCGAAAGGCTGTCTTAGGGACATCAGACGCCCTAATCCTCAGTTGATGGTACCTAGATCTCAAGTCTATCTTGGAAAACACTATAGCACCCTGAAGCTGGTCAAATAGATCATAAATCCTCGGCAAAGGATACTTATTCTTAATAGTAACCTTGTTCAACTGCCGGTAGTCAATACACATTCTCATTGAGCCATCTTTCTTCTTAACAAACAACACTAGGGCAACCCAAGGAGAAACACTAGGCCTAATGAAGCCTTTATCCAACAAATCCTGCAACTGCTCATTCAACTCCTTCAACTATGGCGGGGCCATACGATACAGCGGAGTAGAAATAGGCTGGGTGCCCGGAGCTACCTCAATACAAAAATCAATATCCCTGTCGGGCAGCATACCCAGCAGGTCAGCAGGGAATACCTCTGGAAACTCGCGAACCATGGGCACCGACTCCATAGAAGGAACCTCGGCACTAGAATCACGAACATAGGCCAAACAACCCTTCTCGACCATACACTGAGCCTTCATATATGAAATAACTCTATCGGAAGAATGACTAGGAGTCCCTCTCCACTCCAAACGAGGTACTCCCGGTAAGGACAAAGTCACTGTCTTGGCATGACAGTCCAGAATAGCATGATAGGGAGATAGCCAATCCATCCCCAATATAGCATCAAAGTCGACCATAACAAGAAGCAAAAGATCTACCCGAGTCTCCAAACCACCAATAACCACTAAGCATGAACGGTAGACTTGATCTACCACAATGGAATCACCCACCGGTGTAGACACATATACATAAGTACTCAGGGGATCACGGGGCATACTCAGATAAGGGGAAAAATATGAAAACACATAGGAGAAAGTAGAACTCGGATAAAATAAAACTGAAGCATCTCGGCTACAAATTGAGACCGTACCTGTAATAACTGCATTAGAGGCCTCAGCCTCAGGCCTGGCAGGAATAGCATAGCACCGGGGCGGAGCCCCTCCAACCTGAACATCTCTGGGTCGGCCTACTGCGGGCCGACCTCTACCTCTCGTTGCATGTCCTCCACCTCTAGCACCTCGACCTCAACCCCTAGATGGCTGAGGGGATGGGGGTACACCTGGTGCGGGAATCATGGCATGGGAACCCTGATACTGAGAACTACTAGAAGCTCGGGGGAAATACTTGGCAATGTGCCCTGAAACACCACAAGAATAACAAGACCTTTGTTGTTGAGACTGCTGGCCCTGGAACTTTCCTTGTCGACAAGTATAACCACCCTGAAAGCTCTGAAGCGGCGGTGCACTGATAGGAGATGGTGGTGCACTAATAGGAGCTGGTGGTATACTGCAGGATACCTGAAGTGCCGACTCGTATGGTCTAGGAGGATGACCTTTGCCGAAAGAATCCCTACCTCCAGATGAGGCACCACTGAAACAACCAAAATGACGAGGTCTCGTGTCAGACCCCTGACCGTTTCCCTGTGACAAAACCATATCCATCCTCCTGGCCACATTGGCCGCATCCTGAAATGAAATATCAGTACCTGACTCTCTGTCCATCTGAAGTCTAATGGGCTGAGCCAAACACTCAATGAACCTCCTCACTCTCTCTAAATCAGTGGGGAGTATCATGATAGCATGCCGAGCCAGAGTAATGAACCTGGTCTCGTACTGTGTAACAGTCATAGATCCATGCTGGAGGCGCTCAAACTGCCTCCGATAGTCCTCTTTCTGAGTAACTGGAAGAAACTTCCCCAAGAACAACTCGGAGAACTGAGCCCAAGTCAAAGGTGCAGACCCAGCTGGTCTGGTCAAGAAATAGTCTCTCCACCAAGTGTTGGCGGTACCAGAAAGACGAAAAGTAGCAAAATCGACCCCGTTAGTCTCCACAATGCCCATGTTCCGAAGAACCTCATAACAATTGTCCAAGTAATCCTGAGGATCCTCTGACGGTGCACCAGTAAAAGTAGTAGGAAATAGCTTGGTGAACCGATCTAATCTCCATAGGGCATCTACTGACATAGTTGCTCCCTCAACTGCCAGTGCTACAATACTTGGCTGAGCTACTCCAACTGTCATAGGTGTCGGAAACTAGAACTGATGAGCTAGCTGCTCTGGTGTGCGAGTAGCAGGAGTCTGGGGCCCTCCCCCAGCCTGAGACACGGCTGGTGCAGTAGGAAGAAGACCAGCCTGAGCCACGCTCTCCATAATTCCCACTAAGCGGACAAGAGCGTCCTGAAGAACCGGGGTGGCAATGAACCCCTCTGGGACCTAAGCTGGTCCGACTGGAACCGTCTGAGTAGGAACCTCGCCGGCAAAGTCTACTTGTGGGTCCTCTACTGGGGCTGCTGCTCTGGGCTGATCCCTGCCCCTGCCTCGGCCTCTAGCACAGCGTCGGCCTTATCCTCGGCCCCTCGTAGGATCTGCAACAGGAGGATCGGACTGCTGATCGGTAGAAGAGGAAGCACGTGTCCTCGCCATCTACGAGAGAATAGAATAGAAACTCAATTAGCATTTATAATCCAAATCGCACGACATAGAAGAAGAAAAGTGAAGTTATTCCTAACTTTGCAGCCTCTGGGGGATAAGTACAGACGTCTCTATACCGATCCCTCAGACTCTACAAAGTTTGTTCATGAGTTTTGAGACCTAAGCAACCTAGTGCTCTAATACCAACTTGTCACGACCCGAAATCCCACCTTCAGGCCATGGTGGCGTCTAACGTTGAACCCGCTAGACAATCCAACGTTTGAGTTAAACTTCCATTTTCTTTGTTTAAGATATCTCAAAATGGAATAATAAGCATGAATATTTAAGCTAGAATGCGGACGCTGGAAATATATCAGCTTAATATAGAAGCATTACGAAATTTCCGTACATGAACCCCCAGAACTGGTGTCACAAATTCTCACGGACAGTCTAAGATTTGCTACAACAAGGTCTGAAATGAACATGTACAACTGTCTGGAATACAACAATAAGACAGAATGAAAAGGTAGATGGTGACGCCAAGGCCCACGAACGTCTGCGGGACTACCTCGATGTCTCCTGGGTGGACTAAAGGATACTCCCTCTATCAGAGTCCACTGGGTCTGGCTGTGTAATCTGCACAACATAAAGAAGTGCAGGTGTAGCATCAGTACAACCGACCCTATGTACTGAGTAAGTGCCAAGCCTAACCTCGGCGAAGTAGTGACGAGGCTAGACACGACAACAACAAATCACCTGTACAGTTCTACAATATATAACAGGGAAAAATAACAGGAAATAAACATTTAAGTACGACAAGGAAGGGGACAGATTATGGGAGAAACAAAGAGAATAATAATGAATAACTAAACAAGACAACAATTTAGAAGAGTAAAGGTCAACAGGAAGTAACAACATAAACAAATATGTACACGGCATCACCCTTCGTGCTTTTACTCTCGTCCTCACAACGCAATAAATAGATAAAAGGGCACGACATGTTTCCTTCGTGCTTTTAAATGTAAAATCATGGCACGACATCACCCTTCGTGCTTTACATTCTTCCTCACCCAATCAACATCAAACAACAACTCGGCAAAGAAATCAACAGTAGGAAGTACATTTCATAACCACCCAGTAAGGGGATAAAACCAAAATAATACCGCCCGACAAGGGACTCAGCTATAACCAATCTCATACGAGTATGTAACATAACAAAAACAATCCTAAACTGAAACAACTTATCACAAATCCTTAATCAAGTATTCTCAGCAAATGAACAACTTCCTAAATGATTCTACTTCATAAAACAATGAATATCGAAGCAATAACATGTATACACAAAAATCGACTCACGGGCATGCTTGACAAACAATGTATAGGTACTCGTCACCTCACCTGTACATTGAACATGATAGAAACAAGTATCACATACGACTCAAGACCTATTCCCTCAAGCTAAAGTTAGGCCAAACATTTACCTCGGCTCCAAGAATGCAAATCAAGCCTCTAACACCGCTTTTCCTCTCGAACTCGGCTCCGAAACGATCGTATCTAGACATAATCGACTCAATAATTACTCAATAATTCAATTCCAAAGCCTAATTATAAAATTCCCAACATTCTTTCAAAAATTCCAAAATTCGACCCCGGGCCCGCTTGGTCCAAACACGAGGTTCGGACCAAAATCCGATCACCTATTCCCCCACGAGCCCGAATATACAATTTATTTTGAAATCCGACCCCAAAACGAGGTTGAATTTCCAGAAATTCAAAAAGCCCTAACTCTACCCAAAACCCCAATTTCTACCCTTGATTTCCATGATTTTAGGCCTAGAATCTAATATTGATTGGTGAAAATGGAGTTAAGAACACTTACCTATGAAGCTAAGGTGACGAATATCTTCAAAAATGGCCAAAGGAGGTGTGGAGAAGAAGAAGGTAGTGGAAAAATGAGAAATCCCGTAATGAATATTCTGATTTTGGGTCTTTAAATAACTGGGCGAAAATGACCTATGCGCTCGCGGGAAAAGAGTTGCGATTGCATAGAGGATTGCCTGCTTAAGCTTTGCGATCGCGGACCNACCCTAGTGCGATCGCATAAGGCAACTGACCCTTCCCCCACTCTCATCTCTATGCGATCGCGACTATACCTATGCGATCGCATAGAGTAAATCACCAGACACCAGATACAACATAAAAACACCAGATTTTCCAACTCTTTTGCACTCCGACACTTACCCGAGCTCTCGGGACTCAAAACCAAATATACACACGACTTCAAAATCATCATACGGACTTATTCGAGTAATTAAACCACAAAAATAACATCAAAAACAATGAATTAAACTCCAAAATCTATAGAATTTTCTCAAAACTACATAACTTCAAATTTTCTATTTTTAGTCTGAATTGCCTCAAACGGAGTCCGTTTCTTACCAAATTTCACAGGTAGCACAAAATAAATATATTGAACCTGTTCCGGGATCCGGAACCATAATACGGGCCCGGTAACACAGGTTTCTCATCAAAGTTCATTTTCAAAAGCCTTTATATTTTTCATAAAATAATTTTCTTTAAGAATTCATTTCTCGGATTTGGGACCTCGGAATTCGATTCCGGGCATACGCCCAAGTCCATTATTTTCCTACAGACCCTCCGCGACCGTCGAATCACGGGACCAAGTCCGTTTACCAAAAATGTTGACCAAAGTCAACCTTATTCAATTAATTACCATAAATTCAACATTTATTCAATTTTCCACATAAAAGCTTCTCGACTACGCGTCCAGGCTGCGCACGTACATCAAGGTGAGATTAATGGAGGCTTTCAGGGCCTCGGAACAAAAATTAAGTTAAAATTACACGGGATGACCTTTATCACAAGGTGACACCGATTATGTTCTACGAGAAGTCCATGAAGGTACTTGTGGGAACCACTCTGGTGCCGAATCACTGATTCACAAAATTATCAGAGCAAGATACTATTAGGATAGTATGGAAAAAGCCACTAAGGAGTTTTTTCAAAAATGTGATAAATGCCAAAGGTATACACCGATGATCCACCAGCCCGGAGAAAAACTTCATTTGATCCTATCCCCATAGCCATTCATGAAATGGGGTATGGATATCGTCGGCCCCAGGTAAAGCTAAGTTCATTTTATTTATGGCTGACTATTTCTCGAAGTGGGCTGAAGCACAGGCTTTCGAGAAAGTCTGAGAGAAAGAAGTTATAGACTTCATCTGGGATCACATTGTATGCCGATTCGGGATACCCACCGAGATAGTGTGCGACAATGGAAAAAAATGTATTGGCAACAAAATAACGAAGTTCCTCGAAGATCATAAAATAAAAAGGATATTATCGACGCCGTATCATTCTAGTGGGAACGGACAGGCCGAATCAACGAACAAGACCATCATTCACAACCTAAAGAAAATGTTGAACGCCGCTAAGGGGAAATGGAGAGAAATTCTACCTGAAGTCCTTTGGGCATATCGAACAACATCAAATTCCAGTACGGGGGCAACCCCATTCTCCTTAGTATATGGCTCTAAGCCTTGATTCCAGTCGAAGTCAGGGAACCCAGCGCCAGATTTTGACATACAATAGAAGAATAAAATCACGAGGCTATGAATACTAGCTTTGAACTATTGGATGAAAAGCGAGAAGCCGCACTCATTCGAATGGCTGCATGTGAACACCCAATTTTTGCCCCGCATGGAAATTACTCCTAAAAATGATCAAAAATATTTTTTTATGAATTTTAGGAGTTTTTCTCTATTTTTAATACTTTAAAATTATAGGAAAATTATAAAAAATTGTCACATTTTCATTTCATGTCGTCTTAGGTTTTAACTTGCATTTTTAGGACCTAATTACGTTATTAAATGCATATTTTAAATAACTAAAAATCAAAGATTTCTTGGGTTAATTAATTAATTAATTGCATTAGTCCGTCACTAGATAAAATAAATAAATAGGCTAGCCAAA
The DNA here is from genome assembly GCA_005239495.1 of Nicotiana undulata. NCBI lineage: Eukaryota > Viridiplantae > Streptophyta > Magnoliopsida > Solanales > Solanaceae > Nicotiana > Nicotiana undulata. The sequence continues at coordinate 73,980 of ML274628.1, read as the reverse complement.
AATAGATTTAAATTAAAAATTTGAGCCTAAAGTGGCTAAAAGAATGAGAAAGAGGGGTGTCCAAATTGGGCCAAAATCAGTAGCCCAGTACCCCAAATTCAGCCCAATTCCCACACCCCAACCCAAAACCCACGACCCGCCAACTCGACCCGACCCGTTTCCCTCATCTATTAAACAAGACCTAAACCTAAAAATGAAAGGGGGGAGGACCTAATCCCAGGAGGCTAAGGCCTGGAAGACCCCAATTGCGCCGTTTATCACCATTGTTCTCCATCATCTTCTCAAAACACACCCTCTCCATACACCATCCAGGAGACCCCCCTCCTATTTCGGAACTCCCTAAGCAACGACACCCTCCTCATTTTCTCACCCAAAATCAGACCCGGTCAGGAGACCTAAAAATCAGAGAGTAAGAGAGAGGTGACAATTTTCAGTCCAAAATTAAATGAACAGTAGTTTCGAGCTTGGGTCTCGAGTTTTCAGTGTCGTTTCAAGGCTCCGTCCGCGTCTTTGTCCGTCATCAAGCTTCAAAATAGTCTCATAAGGCTATTTCTGTTGTTGCTTTGTCGGAACCTTTGATGATCTTCGTCCTCACAATTTTATCTTTGGTTCGACTGATTTTGACTATTTCCTTCGCCTAGCAGGTAAACGCGAAACTTTGTATTTACCTAAGTTTTGAATGACAAGGAGTGTGATTTTCTTTGTATAAATTCTGGATGATTCTTGTTGGTGATGAATTCTCTATTAATATTGTTAGTTTTATGAAAAACAATGGACATATGATTAGTCCCGTTTCTTGAAGCGTGAGAATATGTGACTGGAATTTGATTTAATGAATTCAGGAATTCTAGTTGATTGTAGCACTTTTTCTAAAAAACATTGAAGTGTGCTCTTTAATAAATTCAAGGTTGAATTTGATTTGGTTGGCACCTGACTGGACGAAAGACATTAGGTTATTAAGTTTATTGTGCTTGTCGTTTGAATTATCTCAACTGCCTCTTTCAAGTTATTTTACTCAGCGAAATGCAGGGTTGAAATTCTTAATGAGTCCTGTTCTGTTTAAATTATGGTTTACAAATCATGTGTTAAGTTGTATTACTCTCTGAATATTTAATGTTAGCTTCATTAGTAATAAAATTTGAAGCTTCAAAAAATGTAGTTCATTTTATTGGGTCGATGAGATTTAGAAAGATAAATATTTTTTTTTTCTTTAGTTTGATTCATTTTTTGTGTCCATGGCTAAAATTTGTACTAATATAGTGGATATATTTTGTTGCAGCGTTACAAGTTTATTTGTGCTTTAAATTCTACATGATTCATGAAGTTTTATTTTTATTTTTGTATAACTGCTTGTGTTCCAGACATTTATTACCTTAAATTCGTAATGTTAGATTCGTAAAAGGGCTGCAAGATTTAGGAAAATCAGAATTTGTTGTACCTCCGTTGCTCTAATAGACACCATAGATGTGTCAACGTCGTATTTTTCTTGCATCTCAAAAATTTAAGTTCTGGATTTTTGTTTATGTACATTTTAATGTGGGATTGTGGAAGCTTTCATTGCCATTTGTATTTCGTTGGTTCTTGTGTCTAAGAGGTTATTGTTTTGTTTTTCTCTTATTTTTTATTTTACTAGTTGATATACAGTGAGCTCTTTCTTTTTCCATTTAGCTTGATTATGAGAGCTCGTTATTTTCAAAGTTTCATTTTGTCTGATAGCATACTTTCCTTCCTTTTAAGTGCGCTTCTAATCAAATTGTTGTGTTTATGTATCGCGTGACCCGAATACAATTTTAAATGAACCATTGCAGTGTGCTTTAAGCGCAAGTAATAAATCATCGTGACTATGGATATAGTTTTCGTGACATAGTCATGATATATAAATTCCAATTCGGGTGTGCATTTCATGTGACTCGACCATAATTTCAAGCAATAATTAAAATAAACATGTTGCAATCGCAGGTGCATTTCATGTGACGTGGTTACGATGTGTCAGAAATAACAAGTGCACGCCATCGTGACTTGTCCCAATATAAATCCATAAAAATATCAAAAATGATCTATATACATATCCCACAAAGCTAAAAATATCTCTTTTTAGATAAAAATTTCCAAAACTTAGAGAATAATTGAATATCGCCTAAAATAGGCATTTTAAACCATCACGACCATATTCGTGATTATGTAATTTACACTCGGGCGCGACAACTTATGTCCCCGTCTTAAACTTCAAAATATAATAAAACCACGTGTCGTAATTACGGGTGCATTTCATGTAGCGTAATTGTAACATGTACAAAAGCATAAACGAGTGCACGTTCTCGTGACTTGTTTTCAAGATAAATTCATACTTATCAAAGGCGGTTAAATTTCAAAGAGTTTAAATATGCAATAGGCTAAAACACGTAAATAATCAGATAATTCAGGCCAAATAATAATAGTTGAGCGACCGTGCTAGAACCACGGAACTCGGGAATGCCTAACACCTTCTCCCGGGTTAACAGAATTCCTTACTCGGATTTCTGGTCGCAGACCACTTAAAACAGAGTCAAATCTTCCTCGATTTGGGATTTTCAAAACAAAACGGTGTCCCGGAGCATCGTCAAAAATCCGGGTGGCGACTCTGAAAAAATTAATAAATAAATCCCAAAATCGAATAATGTTACTTTAACTGGAAAAACTCCCTTATTACCCCTTCATCAACACGGGGTAGTGAAAAAGGAGGTGTGACAGCTTTGGCGACTCTGCTGGGGAACGAACCCAGAATCTCTGGTTTCGCAGGGTTCAAGAATTCGAGCTTATGTAGCTATTATATTTGGCTTCCATTATCTGCTTTTACATGTTTAAACCTAATGTGCTAATTGCCGCTTCTTACTGCTTTGATATTGTCTGAACTGCATATAAACTATGTCGAAACCCTTCTTCTCTCTGAGTCTTCTAAAT
>ML274628.1:0-64078 GCA_005239495.1 Nicotiana undulata | reverse complement strand
ATCATCTCCTGATACTGGCATAACCCAGTAATCTCTTTTCCCCCAGGCAACAGCATAACCTGTTGACCTTTCCAGACACCAGCATAACCTGGTGATCGTTTTCTGACAACAGCATAACCTGTTGATCTTCTCTAGATACCGGCATAACCCGGTAATCTCTTTCTTGGCAACAGCATAACCTGTTGACCTTTCTAGACACCAGCATAACCTGGTGATCTTTCTGACAACAGCATAACTTGTTGATCATCTCCTGATACTGGCATAACCCAGTAATCTCTTTGCCCCCAGGCAACAGCATAACCTGTTGACCTTTTTCAGACACCGGCATAACCTGGTGATCTTTCTGACAACAGCATAACATGTTGATCATCTTCTGATACTGGCATAACCCAGTGATCTCCTTTTCCTCAAGCAACAGCACAACCTGTTGACCTTTCCAGACACCGACATAACCTGGTGATCTTTTCTTGACAACAGCATAACCTGTTGATCATATCCTGACACTGGCATAACCCAACGATCTCTTTTTCCCCAGGCAACAGCATAACCTGTTGACCTTCCCAGACACCAGCATAACCTGGTGATCTTTTTTTCCTAACAACAGCATAACTTGTTGATCATTTTCTTGACGCTGGCATAACCCAGTGATCTCTTTTCCCGGCAACAGCATAACCTGTTGACCTTTCCAGACACCAGCATAACCTGGTGATCTCTTCCTTGACAGAAGCATAACCCGTTGATCCTCCCCCCAGACATCGGCATAACTCGGTGATCTTTTCTTGACGACAACATAACCTGTCAATCTTTTCCAACATAGGGTCTCCAATCCCTAGTTGATTTTACTTTATAGGCATAGGGTATCCACTCATTAGTCTACAATAACTCTGGGTGCACTGTTCTCGGCTATTCACCGCTTTCAATAATAAAGCAGTATAGATTGCCTTACAATAACTCACGAAATTTTCCTAGTGAAAACTGGGGCAGAAAATTTTGTTCGTTTGCTTTTTAATTTTGTGCAGATTGCGTCTTTAGGAAAATGGATTCGAGACGACCAAAAGAAGACGTCTCAATTCAGAATAAAGAAAATATTAAAAGAGAAGACCAAACCCAAGGTGCAGAAGCGGAAATGATGTAGACTGCTCAAGACAGATCGAAGTCACAAGCTATGCATGCCCTTTTCTTGATCCGAGAAGCTGAAGGAGATTGAACCAGCACATACAACTAACAAGCATCAAGATTCAGATCAGAGTCTGCGTGAAGAAACAACCAAGACTCAAGATCAAGTTTCAGAAGACCCGTAGATAGAAATCTTGTAACTCGTAGCTGATAGGCTTAGTTAGTCTTTTTCATTTGGATTTTGATGTAATAGCAAGACCATGAACCGGAGCCTCGGACAGAACCTCGCTCGACTCTCGAACTCACCACTCCATCACTCCAAAACTTCCAGAACTACACTGACCTGATTCCTTTATAGCCAAGGATATGTAGGCAACCTTCGAAGCAAGGTTCGGTCAAAACGTTTTCAAAATGCTTCCAAATGGAGTAACAAACGGCCAAAAATTGCTCGTAGTTGCTCACTTTATCTTTGCCCGAAAACTCTTCATGTTCTCGAGCAAAGAGGGGCAGCTGTGAACACCCAATTTTTGCCCCGCATGGAAATTACTCCTAAAAATGATCAAAAATAATTTTTTATGAGTTTTAGGAGTTTTTCTCTATTTTTAATACTTTAAAATTATAGAAAAATTATAAAAAATTATCACATTTTCATTTCATGCCGTCTTAGGTTTTAACTTGCATTTTTAGGACCTAATTACGTTATTAAATGCATCTCTTTAAATAACTAAAAATCAAAGATTTCTTGGGTTAATTAATTAATTAATTGCATTAGTCTGTCACTAGATAAAATAAATAAATAGGCTAGCCAAAAATAGATTTAAATTAAAAATTTGAGCCTAAAGTGGCTAAAAGAATGAGAAAGAGGGGTGTCCAAATTGGGCCAAAATCAGTAGCCCAGTACCCCAAATTCAGCCCAATTCCCACACCCTAACCCAAAAACCCACGACCCGCCAACCCGACCCGACCCATTTCCCTCATCTATTAAACAAGACCTAAACCTAAAAATTAAAGGGGGGAGGACCTAATCTCAGGAGGCTAAGGCCTGGAAGACCCCAGCTGCGCCGTTCATCACCATTGTTCTCCATCATCTTCTCAAAACACACCCTCTCCATACACCATCCAGGAGACCCCCCTCCTATTTCGGAACTCCCTAAGCAACGACACCCTCCTCATTTTCTCACCCAAAATCAGACCCAGTCAGGAGACCTAACAATCAGAGAGTAAGAGAGAGGTGACAATTTTCAGTCCAAAATTAAATGAACAGTAGTTTCGAGCTTGGGTCTCGAGTTTTCAGTGTCGTTTCGAGGCTCCGTCCGCGTCTTTGTCCGTCATCAAGCTTCAAAATAGTCTCATAAGGCTATTTCTGTTGTTGCTTTGCCGGAACCTTTGATGATCTTCGTCCTCACAATTTTATCTTTGGTTCGACTGATTTTGACTATTTCCTTCGCCTAGCAGGTAAACGCGAAACTCTGTATTTACCTAAGTTTTGAATGACAAGGAGTGTGATTTTATTTGTATAAATTCTGGATGATTCTTGTTGGTGATGAATTCTCTGTTAATATTGTTAGTTTTATGAAAAACAATGGACATATGATTAGTCCTGTTTCTTGAAGCGTGAGAATATGTGACTGGAATTTGATTTAATGAATTCAGGAATTCTAGTTGATTGTAGCACTTTTTCTAAAAAACATTGAAATGTGCTCTTTAATAAATTCAAGGTTGAATTTGATTTGGTTGGCACCTGACTGGACGAAAGACATTAGGTTATTAAGTTTATTGTGCTTGTCGTTTGAATTATCTCAACTGCCTCCTTCAAGTTATTTTACTCAGCGAAATGCAGGGTTGAAATTCTTAATGAGTCCTGTTCTGTTTAAATTATGGTTTACAAATCATGTGTTAAGTTGTATTACTCTCTGAATATTTAATGTTAGCTTCATTAGTAATAAAATTTGAAGCTTCAAAAAATGTAGTTCATTTTATTGGGTCAATGAGATTTAGAAAGATAAATATTTTTTTTTCTTTAGTTTGATTCATTTATTGTGTCCATGGCTAAAATTTGTACTAATATAGTGGATATATTTTGTTGCAGCGTTACAAGTTTATTTGTGCTTTAAATTCTACATGATTCATGAAGTTTTATTTTTATTTTTGTATAACTGCTTGTGTTCCAGACATTTATTACCTTAAATTCGTAATGTTAGATTCGTAATAGGGCTGCAAGATTTAGGAAAATCAGAATTTGTTGTACCTCCGCTGCTCTAATAGACACCATAGATGTGTCAACGTCGTATTTTTCTTGCATCTCAAAAATTTAATTTCTGGATTTTTGTTTATGTACATTTTAATGTGGGATTGTGGAAGCTTTCATGGCCATTTGTATTTCGTTGGTTCTTGTGTCTAAGAGGTTATTGTTTTGTTTTTCTCTTATTTTTTATTTTACTAGTTGATATACAGTGAGCTCTTTCTTTTTCCATTTAGCTTGATTATGAGAGCTCATTATTTTCAAAGTTTCCTTTTGTCTGATAACATACTTTCCTTCCTTTTAAGTGCGCTTCTAATCAAATTGTTGTGTTTATGTATCGCGTGACCCGAATACAATTTTAAATGAACCCTTGCAGTGTGCTTTAAGCGCAATTAATAAATTATCGTGACTATGGATATAGTTTTCGTGACATAGTCATGATATATAAATTCGAATTCGGGTGTGCATTTCATGTGACTCGGCCATAATTTCAAGAAATAATTAAAATAAACATGTTGCAATCGCGGGTGCATTTCATGTGACGTGGTTACGATGTGTCCAAAAATAACAAGTGCACGCCATCGTGACTTGTCCCAATATAAATCCATAAAAATATAAAAAATGATCTATATACATTTCCCACAAAGCTAAAAATATCTCTTTTTAGATAAAAATTTCCAAAACTTAGAGAATAATTGAATATCGCCTAAAATAGGCATTTTAAACCATCACGACCATATTCGTGATTATGTAATTTACACTCGGGCGGGACAACTCATGTCCCCGTCTTAAACTTCAAATTATAATAAAACCACGTGCCGCAATTACGGGTGCATTTCATGTAGCGTAAGTGTAACATGTACAAAAGCATAAACGAGTGCACGTTCTCGTGACTTGTTTTCAAGATAAATTCATACTTATCAAAGGCAGTTAAATTTCAAAGAGTTTAAATATACAATAGGCTAAAACACGTAAATAATCAGATAATTCAGGCCAAATAATAATAGTTGAGCGACCGTGATAGAACCACGGAACTCGGGAATGCCTAACACCTTCTCCCGAGTTAACAGAATTCCTTACTCGGATATCTGGTCGTAGACCACTTTAAACAGAGTCAAATCTTCCTCGATTTGGGATTTTCAAAACAAAACGGTGTCCCGGAGCATCGTCAAAAATCCGGGTGGCGACTCTGAAAAAATTAATAAATAAATCCCAAAATCGAATAATGTCACTTTAATTGGAAAAACTCCCTTATTACCCCTTTATCAACACGGGGTAGTGAAAAAAGAGGTGTGACACTGCACAAAAATAACGAATTGAGAGATACTATAATAGAAGAACAAACCTTCGCCACTTCAGAATCGGGGACTCAGTCCTAAGGGGGGTCACCATCAACACTCGAGATCCTACTGAAGGGAAACTCGGCCCAAATTGGGAAGGACCCTATCAAGTCCTCGATATCGTTGGAAAGGGATCTTATAAGCTTGGCAAGATGAACGGTGAACAACTGCCAAACAATTGGAACATATCACTTTTCAAACGATATTATTGCTAAGGTATGACTCTCTCCCTTTTTCATTTTTATTCGATACTAACTTATTGCAGTTGTTCGATCAAAGACATCTAGACCTCAGGTTTTAAAGCACGTGTTGCACTCTTTTTCCCTTAGATCGGTTTTTTGCCCAAATAGGTTTTTCTGGCGAGGTTTTTAACGAGGAAATAATTATATGTGCTACCTGGGGATGATTCAATAGTATTCGAGGCTTTACAATCAACCTCGAATATTGGGGGTCATCACCCTCGGATGTTATGTTTTTAAGGAAGATGCTTCGTGTTAGCAGGATTTCGATTGGAAAACTTTGTAATGGGCCAAATAGTCGAATGAATTGTGTCCATATAGATTAGTCGAGCCCCAATGGAAAAACATGTACGCATGAATAAATTATTCAAAGAAGCATTTTTTCTTATAAAATATCGTGTGCCTCGAAGAACATTTTCTACTATACAAGCTCCATACTTATGATTTTGTGAAAACATGGCTCAAGAGACAAATACAAATTCACCTCGAATGGTCAACCCCCCTACTCGGGGACTGCCGTCGAAATCAATATGTTCAAGTTATATAAACTTGAATTTATAAGACCTCAAAGAGGCACCCCTCGATTTATACGCCAAGGCCATCGTTCTCGAGGACTGATGCTTCGAACAAGTTCGAAGTATTATTGGGAAATAAGACCAAGAGGCATACCTAAAGGCTACGGACAAACTAACACATTTTAGAGACGTCCAAATCACGCAATAAAAATAGGCCTTCGAATTCTTTGAAAACCGATTAAAAAAAGGCTACCCTCGGCAAAATAATCAAAAGGGCTTCGATAAAATCAACCCTCAAAAAACCTTAAAAGGTATCAAATTCTCCTAACACAAATATTCTAAGGCACAAAAATCAAAGGGATTTCGATCAACATTAAACCCTCAAAAAACCCAATGGGTAAAAAAGATACGTGCTAAGGCATATGAAATTTTTAGTAAGTCAAGCCGAAAGAGGGGGAAAATAGCCATCCTTTAGAGGCCATATCAGCCCAATCTAAAGAGCCGAAGGGCCAATACACTTATAGTTCAAGATCTTGTTCTCACTCAATTCGAACCTAAGGGTTCCACTATTTCAAGTTCAAATAAAAACTCACTCGACTATGGCTCGAGGATTCATCATTACTCGATACAAACCTTAACGGGTCTGTTTCTCTAAGTTCGAACCTTGCTCGAACTCGACTATAAAAATAGTGCAATTATGACTTCGATCAAGCCATCCAAAATCAAAATCTCAAACATATTATTCAAAGCATAAAATTGTGCTAAAATGTTACAAGTCACTAAGCATGTTTGAAGACAAAAATTGAGAAGGCATTCAAAATAAAATTTTCTTTATATATATATGAACAAAAATGTATACAAGGGACCGACAAGGGTCTTACAAAAAGGGAAAAGGAAAATAAAGTCCTAACTATGCCCTAGGTCGATTTCTTCATCGCCGACAGCTTCTCCTTCGGGAACCTTGCCATTATCAGACCCACCTCGGATGAACTCATCATTATCTACTTCATAAACGGAGGAATCAAGCAACCTAGCATCGGCTTCAAGCGCCTTAGCTTGGGTTATCTCCTTAGAGAGGTTAAAGCCTCGAGCATGGATTTCTTCGAGGGTCTCCCTCCCAGATTGGCACTTAGCCAAATCATTGCTCCATCGTACCCAATCAAAGGCCTCCCTCGGTTGAGTTTGGGTAGCCTCGGCATCAGCCAGGTACATGGATATGGACTTGTCATCCAAGACCTTCGTATTTTCGACCTACCCCTTGGCCTCAGCGAGCTCGGCCTCGAGCTCGTTGATCCTTTTGGCCTGGGTTGAGCTCTTCTCTTTAGTGCTCCGAAGTTGGACATCGGACGATGATAGTTTGGCCGAGGCAACCTATTTTTCCATAGTAAGGCAGTCCATGTTCTTCTTCCACTAATCACGGTCAGCCTTAACCTGAGCAACTAAGGCATCGAAGTGTTAACCTCCACCCTTGGATCAAGTCCGTATTTTTTCAAAAGGACATTTACCTGCTCGTTCATCTTGGTCTCTTCCTTACGAGCCTTGGTCAAGTCTGCTCGAAGGTCCCTGAGCTATTCATCCTTTTGACGGCAAAGGAGTTTTAAAGCATTCCTCTCCTCCGACGTTTTCTGGAGCTCGGCCTCGAATTGGCCTAGGTCGGCCCAAGACTTAGTGAAGGACTATACAAGAAGAAAGATATAAGTCAGACTTAAAGAAAGGAAAAGAAGAAGAAGAACTACAACAACTAATGCTTACCCGATATAGGAGACATTGGGCCTCTTCAAAAAGAGTGGATGCATCATTGAGGTCGGAGGCATCATCGACCCTAGTAAAGCAATCCCGAAAGAGATCCTCTTCACCAGATACTCCGCCTATGTCGGGTGTATTCAAGGCCCGAGCATCTCTAGTCGCCTCCTCAGAATAAGTCAGAAAATAAAACCTTTACCATGGTTTTTTTCCTCTCATCTGCCCTTTGCCAAGTCACGCCAGCTGCACTCGCATGGGAGGAAGTCGAGGCCAACTTCGGAACTCAGCCTTCAAGGTCGGGGATATCAAGAGGCATCCAGGCAACGACTGCATAACAAATAAAAATATTACATAAAGAAAAAGCGGAGTACAAAGATTAATGGGTAATACATTACTTACGATCGGGGTTCAACTCCTCAGGGAACGGAAATTTCACTTCCAGGATGATGTCACAGGTCCTTACTCGCACTAACCGGCTCATCTAACCCCGATCCTTGTCCTCATCGATGCTCGCGAACAAGGCCTTCGTTGCTCGGCGTTGGAGCTTGATCAATCCTCGAAAAGTTCAAGCTCGATATAACCGCATAAGGTGGCTAAGAGTGAACTCTGGCCCCTCGTCCTTGCTAGAGAAGAAGCGGAGCATGATCACAATGCACTAGAACGAGGGGTGAACCTGGCCGAGGGTGACCTGGTACCTCTTGCAAAAATCGATGATAATCGGGTCGAGATGACCCAATGTGAAGGGGTAAGGGTAAACACTCAAATAAAAAACCTCTACATAAGTAGTAATGCTCTCTTCAGGAGCAGGGATCTGTACCACGATCTCGGGCCCTACAGTCCCTTTTCATGGCCTCGAAGTGGCTCGCCGTTATGGAACAGATATATCTCGACACATGTTCACATCAGCCTAGGACCGATGAAGGGTTATCGACTTTGAAGTCGGATTTTAAAGTGCATGGCCCGGTAACATACTCGTGAGGGAGCGGTTCCACTAGTATTTTTTCACTGGTCGGCCGGGAAAAAGAGGAAGAAGCTTTCTCCTTTTGTGGGACAATTTTGGAGGTTTCTCCATTGATTCAGGTAGAGAGAAGCGGAGAAAGGTGAAACTTGGTGTTTTGGTTCTAAAGAAGGTGACTCGACGGGCGGTGAAAGAGAAGAGACGGAGAAAGTTAAGGGACTTAGAAGTTTGATGAAAGTGAAAATAAAGTTTTGATTCAACAAAAGAGTCTATATTTATAAATTCACGGCGACGGTTCAATGGTGCTAGTGGCCGACCGCCCACTAACAAGCATTAATGATTTGGGGAATTGTACCGACGACATGTTTCGGTCACCTAGTCACTTACGTCACAAGGATGACATCATAATCGAGGTCTTCAAAAAATCAAGGCTCAATTCATTTCTTATCATTTTATTCTAAGAAATGAGGGGACTATCTGTATACGGTAGAAATCGGTGCTACCTGATTTCATCCTTTGATCGAGATAGGAATGTCACGTCAAAGAGCTAGGACGTCGAGTCCGAAATCGAAGTCTCTTTCCAGACCGAGGTCGACATCAATAATCGAGGCCAGAAAGAGACAGACTCCGAAGTGACGCCGGTATAGCTTAATAACGGAAAGGGTGAGATATCCGCGACAGGACAAGTATCGTGGCGTGAATCTAGGAATGGATCGATCTACGCCGGTTATTCAGTTGTTAATATGATTTTCTACTATAATTAGAAGTGTACCTTATTTAGGACTCCTCTATTACATAAAAATGAACCTCATTCATTTGTAATCATCATTATTCACTGATAAAAATACATACATTCGTTACTCTCTTGCTATTTTCACTTACTGTCATCAGAATTGCTTTAACATTTACTGTTCTTACTATTCTACCTCGATACTGTCTCAAATCAAGGACGGGGCTTTGCTTACATACTGGTTTGATTTATTTTATTGTCTAATTCATCTGTTTAATTCCTTGTTTATCAATTGGTATTGGATAAAATCACATATCCTTAAAATCACAATATAAGTTTAATTGTTATCTGAATTTGGGATAAACAATATAATAGAATTTGTTTTCAATATGTATAAGTTGAATTTTAGAACTTAATAATAAAATGTTACAAATGAATTATATTGGGATGGGATTTTATCTCCAATTGTCACAAAAACAATTCAAATTTATAACTAATGAAATGCAAACAATGAAAAAACACAACATATATGGAAGTAGAAGATAAAAAGGGAAGCAACCTTTAAATGGAAAAGGAGAAAACACTAAAAGTAAAGGAAACTTGAAGTGACTCAAATGTAGCTTAGGCAGAGCTAAACGTGGCAAAGGAACCAAAGCTAGAAATCATTGTTCTCTTTTTAACTCACATGGAGATAACAACTTTTTTTCCACTATGCCGGAATTGGATGGCTTTGCCGACCATAAAACCCCAAAAAGAGAATTGTGAGGATAAGAGGATATACCGTTATCCCTAGAGAAGATCAACATGTTCTTGTGGTGATGATTGTAGCCATGATAATATATGACAAAAATAAATAGGATATATGGATAATGAAGGATAAGGATTAAGCTAAACCTAGGTTGTAACCTCGAAAAAGGAAAAAAGGATTTTAATTAAGGATTAATGCTCCATTATGATAATCTATTTTATTGTATCATCATATGAATCTCTAGATCTTCTCTTTATTATTAATTGAGTAGATTTAGTACCATGTGTGTCGAAAGGAAAGAAATTAAAAAAGAATTATTAATTTCCATATGTTGGTTAATTAACTAATTGCCCAAATACGTTAGTATAACAGAATGTGAAATTACATTGTGTCTCGATTATATAGAACAAGTGAAGAACATTGAATTTCTAGTCCATGCATGCAGATATACGTATCTTTAACAAGATTAGCATAGTCGAGTATGAAATTACGTTGCTATAATGTGTTTTCAAACTCCATTAAATGAATTTTTCTTTTTTTGTGGCTAATTTTTGTGGTGGGGGGCGTCATCATCATATCTCATATGGTGACTTACGTAGATAGATATCATTAAAGCGTTTCATAAAGGAACAAAGAAAGAAATACATGACAAAATTGCATTATAGAGGTGAAGGATTAGGGCAACATAAGTCTTTAAATATTGTTTCATATATGGTGAAATCTGTATATCACTTGTTTTGTGTCTTATTTTATGGAATGGAGGACTAAAACATAGTACTAATTATAATTTCTCTCCCCTCAACTGTAGCTAACACTAATGGATTTTTGTTCCTTTTTCTACCTATCATGGTTATAGTTAATAAATTCAACTTGGACAATCAATTATTTTATTAGTTGAACACCCACAATTTGCCACGGTTGATGTTTTGTGTCATGACCCAACATGGGTAATATTGTTTTCTCCATTGTTACTCTGTTTTTACCCATTAAACTCTTTTGCGTACACAAAAATGGTCTTCGATTTGTGAATAACTTACGCTACTTTTGGCATGAAGCTGAAAATTCCTTCAAGAGTATATTGCTCCAACCATCACTTGGATAACAATATTACTTTTTTTAATGTTTATTTCATCAGAACACTAAGTGGATTTGCTAAAATTTTAGCAATCTTTTCTTTTAAAAAATATCTTCTTCGAAAAATAATTACTTCCAGAAAATATTTTCTGTCTTACCAAACACCGTGTAGCATCAAGAGGTATATTCAATTATATAGTAATACTCTTTCAAGATTCACACCAAATTACCTTATAAGTCAAATCTAACGGAGATAAAAATTAAATTGCGACAAAGGTTGTGGCTGTCACTTTCTCAATTTAGAAAAATCTGTAATTCTTTTTTCTTTCTCCTGAAAAATGAATTTTATTAATTATCCTTTTCCCCCTACGTACTATCACAGTCTACTCATTGTCATAGTCCAATAAATACTTTTGAATTTTTTTTTGCTCCAATTATTTGTAACTTCTTTTAGAAATTTTATATTCTGGCAGTTAGTTGTCAGCCAGTATCTCACCAGTCCATCTCTTTCTTTCACAATCATTAAGACCAATTATACCCTACTTTGATTATCACGAACCCTCTACGTCCAAACAACACAATAAAAATAATGATATGGAAATTTTGTTAAGTATGAAAAAAGGGCAAAGATCACTTTTAGCTCGCGCTTGAAAATATTTGTATTTCATATAAAATTTATATATTTATTATTTTGAAAAAAGGTAATACAGTGTTATTTTTTTAATGAAAAATAAATAAAGAGAAAACACCTGACAAGTACACAAAAACTTGAATACTACAACAATGCTAGCCTGGTGGGCCAGTCTGTGGGCCTAAAAGCAGTCAACCCACGTTTGAAACAGTGGGCCGACACCCACCGAAATACTAATAGGAAAAAAAAGGGTTGCATGCGCTGCTGGATAATTGTTCTTGTGACAGAAGAAGACACAAAACATACTTCTTCTTCTATTCCAATTTGGACAAAAGAAAGAAAGTAGGTATTCCAATCTATTTTTTATAATCTAACACCTAAATCATGTACTACTGAAGTTTTAGTTAATTATTTTATTTGTTAAGTACATTTTGTGTTACAGAATTCGTTTTTCCATGAATTGAGTGAGATCATATTCGAGGTATGGAACTACTATTAATTTAGAGACGATTATGATTTCCTTTTTTGAGGTATAATTAATACCAACGAAAGAACCTATGTTAGTGGATGGCTAGAACGGCGGAGGCTGGATTTTCATCAAGGAGTTCAACATCTACTATATATCCATAACAATAATTTATTTTATTAGACAATATACATTATGATTTTCCAGTAAAGAATGTTTTGATGAACCATTGTGTAGAAGAATTTATGTAATTAATCCTAATTAAGTGATTTTAACCAACAAAGTTTGCCCTTATTTAAAGAGGTTGGTGGTAAAGGCCTATCATGGAATCCAATATACACTAAGGGGTCGTTTGGTTGGAATACGACTTATTCCGGTATAAGTTATGTCGGGATTGTTGTTTATTCATTGTTTGCTATGTTGTATTAAGAATGACAATTGTATAATTTCTAAAGAGAAAGGTATAAGTTATACCGGTGATAATTACCCCACCTTCTATAAGGTATAAGTTATCTCAGTGTTTAAATTAACACTAGGGTAACTTATACTTGGATTGCTAACCAAACAGGGTATTAAGGTGATATTAAATTTTTATTCTACCATTATACCTTTGTATACCTCATACCAAACGACCCCTAACAAGACTAAAGAGTTTTTAAAGCCTTTTTAAAAAAAAATCGAATTATTATTATTGTTATTAAATTGAGTTTTGTTTATAATCTATGATTTTCTTGCTCTGAATATTATAATGTGAATCTGTTAGTGGGTGAATGTAACTAGAATCATGTGTACAGTATCTTTTAGTACTAAAATTTTAGAGTTAAAGACAGTAGTTTGCTGGTCTTCTTCCACAAGTCTTGACTTGAAAAAATAAAAGTGTCTTTCTTGGCGGCCAAGATATAGAATATATATAGTCTCCTCGTGAAATACGACACTACTCTCTTATTGATCCTTTTTTCCTCTTGAGTAGTGTACTAGTATTTATAAATTATTTAAGTCATACATAGGCACATACTACTAGGTACTTTTTGATTAGATTAATAATAGAGTCTTCATGTTCCAATGTGAGGAGACTTTCTCGGATCATAGTCTTCCATAATGTCGAATAAATGTCCCATGTGAAGCTTGTCTATACATATGCTTTTCATTTATTTTGAAAAAGAAAATGAAAATAAAAGGAAGTCATAAGTATATTGGAATATGGAATATATTTTGGCATTTGAATTACAGACAAGGGCGAAGGCATATTTGGGTTAGGATGGTCAACTGATCATCTTTTGTCGGAAAACTGCACTGTTTATGTAGGTAAAATATTATATTTTAAAGCTATATAATATGTATTGAACATCCTTTGTCGAATTATTTTTTTTACTTATTTCAAGTTTAAACCCCTTTAAAAAAAAAATCTAGTTTCGCCACCGATTACGGAATGGTCGAAGAAGACTTTGTCCATTATCACAGTTCTTGATCAATGATACATGAACCTTCTTTAATCACTTTAATGAGTTGGGTACGTGTCTATTTGATTCTAGATTTCACTTGATAATTGTACTACTTCGATTCTTCTCTCTGTTCTTTAATTAACACACCATGTGATCAAAAGGTACTGCATCATTTTTCCTATCAATGAACAAAGACTTACTCCATATTGAAAGGTCAGTTACTTTTGGATTCAGTGGTAGTTTCTTGACTAACTTATAGATTAAAGGGGCCAACAATTTTAAGGTTGAACTAAACACATAAATATTGCTTTAGGAAAACATTGTTTGACAAAATAAAAACATAAACTTATCGTTCAACGTGTGGAAGTCAATTATCATATTACAAGAATTTAACATTTATATATCAAATTTACAGATGATGTTTATTGAGTATTGTTAAACTAGAAGATGATTATTGTATAATCTATATATTGAATCTCTTCGCACATATTATGTTCTACGTGGTGGCTTTGTGTCGTCAAATTTATTAAAACTAACGTGCATGTGAGCTTATGTTGATTGGTCCTTCACGTCATGGCAAAACAAAATACTTTATTGTCAATGATTCTCTCTTCCCAATAATTTTGTTGGTCAATTATATAGGTTTTGGCAACAATAACTCGGAAAATAAAATTTGGAAATTGTCACAAGGGAAGAAGGAAATTCTATATTTCTTAAATTTAAAGAATCCAATCAACCGACCAAAAAGTGAAAATTTTATGTTTGGTTAAGATGTGGTTATATGTGCAAGTTGCCTTTTGCTACATGGCCCCTTTCACATTTTTGATTTTCCAAGTCAATCTAAGACAGGACACGAGTCAAACCATTTTTTGTTACACACGTGTGGTGTCGGGCACCAAACCCTACAATATAATCTAATTTGTGGCCTATTATCCTCAACTTTTTTCTACACACTCTTCATAGGGTCTAACTATTTTCTTGTATTTTATTTAACGAGATAACTGAGTTTCTTGGTTGGGTGAAACTCCAACATTACAATAAAGTATTCGAAGAAGTCGAACTTATTGCACTTTGCTTTACTATTACTAATAATATAGGGTACTAGTACTGAATCTAATTGTGAATCTAGCTAGTATTACTACTCATACGTGTAGTTAACATGGAACTTATATATACTTTCTTTTTTGGTTCACTAACGTGAGTTATTGTAAATTAGTTTGGATAAACGCTGTTTTAGTACTGCAATAGTTTGCAAATTAAACTAGAGATATAAATCGTATTAGACAAATCATATGCGACGAACTCAACCGAGAAAGTATGCAGGAGATTTCGAACCTGTGATCTCCCGCCTGCTCAACGGAAAAAAAATAATGAGTTATGGTTTGATATAAAATTCCTGAGCATACATTAGGTGTTCAATGAATCGCATAAATTCTATTATTTTAACATCTGAATATATAAAAATAACGGGGAAAAAGCTATAATTACGTCATTGTGTAGTATAAAACCAATAAGCATGCATTTGAAGGGAGAATGTTAGCTCATTTGTCGTTAATAATAAAAAAAAACTTATTTTAAAAAAAAAGCTACGATATGATACTACACATATACTGGACTGCTACACGTGTTTTAAGAGAAAAAAATGTCGAGTATAAGATCTAAAATCATCTTCTTTTTTTCTCATTATATTCTTCTTTTTTATTGGTAAAAATCAATTACTTCAGCATGTAGATTCTTTTTCTTCCATTTTTTCCTACATAAATTTTCATTAAAAACACATTTTTCAACCACGAGTACTGCAAGAGGCATTCATCATTGATTCTCTTTAAAAAAAAGTTTTTTTTCTTTTTGGAGAGTGTTGACTACCAGACACTTGCCTATTATCGATTTGAGATTTTATGCTTGCATACATAAGCTTCTATTTTCTTTCGTCTTTCTCCATCCAAATTAGTATATTCTTTCCCTTTTTCACACAACTTGATAAAATTTCAACAATGAAATGAATTGCACCAAAAGAATCAGCCATGAGATCAGCACAACAGAATAGAAATAGAAATTTATTTAATAATAAGAACGCACATAATGGAGGGATAATTAATAAAACAGATTAAAATTAAAGTACCTTTGTTATAATAATCAAATATTTAAGTGTGAAACCGATGATTTAGGCGAAAGAAGCGGGTTTCTTTCTTTTTGCTATAAACGATCATTGTCTCCTTATACTCCTACTTTGTTTAAGATTTCTTTTTACACCTTTCTGTCTCCAATAAACCATAAAACAATAGTTGTTTGTTGCCTCTAGTTTTGAAAATTAAAAATAATGTTAGAAGTAGAAGATCTTAAAGAGTTCTAAAAGCGTTAAAAAGGGTGTATTTTTACAATTTAAAGTAGGAAGAAAGTTACAAAATTAAACCCGTAGTTATGTAAACAAAGAATAGCATGTGAAAAATTCCAGACATGATGAGTCAAAGAATCTCATACTTTTTGGTGTGTTAATGTGTGTGTGGCAAAGTATGGTAAAGAATAGTAGAGGGGATTCAACTCTCTGAAAGGTTCTCATTTTTTAGTATTCTAAGTCAAAAATATTCTTTTTCTCTCTCTTGGAGCTTCAAGAATCTTTCGTTTCACACCATAATTAGTCTCTAATTTACTATATTAAATTTGTGGATTCTTTTCCAAATCTTATTATTTTATGTGTTTATATCCAATGTACGTAGCTCCATATGACTTCTTTATTATTTTTATGTTTTCTATACAACCTTTTGCCAATGACAACCGACTCAAGATTCTCATTCGGCGTAAAAGAAACTAGAATCTAGTTTATATACTTAAAATTTTACCGGACAGGAGAAAGTAAATGTCATGTTAGGGCAATGCAATGAAACTCGACCTATGCAATGATAATTCCTAGAAAGAAAACCCTGGTACAATATTCTTCAAAATAATATATATCTGTCTTTTAAATAAAATTTATCACTTATTCATGATTAATTCATATATATATCATTATCTCTATTTGTCACTTAATCACGGAAGTTTTCGAAATCCTTCGCCAAAATCATAAACCATTCTGCATGCCACAGGCAGGATGGAGTTAGTGAATCAGCCAACAACAATACATGTCAGAATGTTATCAGCCAACCATATATTTACATACATTCCTCTCTATCTTCACAAGTAGGGATAAGGTCCGGGTACATACTATCCTCCCTAAACCTCACTTGTAGAATTACATATACTAAATTTATTGTTTATATACATGCATGTAGTAACGATGAATGGACATAATTATGACATATACAATAATTGTTATTAGTAAATAGGCTATATATATATATAGGCAACGTATGGGCGAAGGAGACAAAGTAAAAAAAGGAGAAAGACAATAGGGACCAGTTGAATTTTGAGTCCAAGGTCTGGTAAGTGTAGTCACAATACTGCATGTGTAAGGGCCAAATGCAGAGAAGAGAACCATAAACATAAAGACGAATCCTACTGTCTCTCTAAATACCACATCCTCTGACTCTCACTTTCTCTCTTGTTTTTATTGACTAACATTGCCCTAGTTATGGTTCTTGGATTTACTCTCATTTTCTTCTCTTTTTTCTTTCCCGAACGTATTTTCTGATCTCATGTCAGTCTAAATTTAATGCACGCAATCAAGCTTTTTATAAAATAATTATAAGTAAATTTTTTTATGGTAAACACTTATTGACAATCGTATAAAAATGATAGTTAATATAAAAGTTAAATTATTCCGCTAGAATAAAATTCTATACACCGTTAGAATAATAAGTTAAATCATTTCTTGTCTTAGTAGTATAGTATATAGAGACTGTAGCCTACAAAGTAGGCCAGGTGGCTGCTCTTCAATACACTACGTACAGTCATCTTTAGGCCGGTGGTGATTTCATGGACGCAGTGACACCTGTTTAATGGTTTGGGATCTTGCATGTGTCCTCATACAAGAACCATAAGTAAATTTAATGCAATGAATCAAGTTGTACTTCATTTTGCCTTAAAATAAATCAATGAGAGCGAAGCTATGATCTAAATGTGTTGTAGAAATAGTAGTATTGGTAGAAGAAAAAAAATAACACGTGAACTGTTACCAAGCTGACGGGCATGACGCGTGGAGCATCAATGTAACGACAAGTGACATTTTTAATTAGATGAATTAAGAATGCAAAAAAGACATCGGAGAAACACCCACGGGTTACATAGATAAAAAAATCGGACCTGATAGTTGTTAAAGAAGAAAGAAGAGTGAATTGAATAAAGATTACAGAGAAGAGAAGGTACACGAACCAGAAGTAAATAAGGAAGGAGAATCGATACAGTTATAAGGAATTTTTATTTACAAATGTATCAATTACGGTTACATATGGTAACAGAAAATCAATACAATTAATATCATTAGTGAGTCCAAATTAAGTGTGAAAACTATTATAATTATATGCTCCTATACAAGTACATAAATCTCATTTGTAAAAGGAGGTGACAATGTATTGAAATACATACTACTATTCATTGCTTTACTCTTCAAATTTTAAGCCTTGATTTAGAAAGTAATTATCAATACATTTCCTATTTATCTTTGTCAATCATTTCAACTCTTCGATCTATAAATCTTGGTTATCAGTAAATCGTTTTCTTCTAAATATTGACTTTGACAGAGAACTCTATTTTTGGTTAAACAAATTGGTTTCGTTGCCGGAAATCTGATAATGTGTTCACTTTCCAATCTCTAACAATCAAATATGTCTACCTTTAACGACAACAATCAATTAACCCAATAAAGTGCGCAACTTCACCACACCACACACCAACGGGATCCCCTCAACAGTCACGTGAAAGTTCGCCTGCAAGGTCCACTTCTCAAGCTGACGGTCAACTAGGAAACAACCAAACTGTGGACTAAGGCTCTCTAAATAATGCGTTGCAAGCTTTTGTTAGTGGATTACCTAATGCGGTGCAAACTCCACCACCAGTTAACACAGCAACTCTCCCGCGTTCAGGGCTTGATAATTTTGAAAGTGGAGAAAATCCTAATGAGTCCCGTGATGGAGGGGTCAGGTACTCCAAACAATTTTAATTTACAAAGTTTAGTGCTAACCTTGCAGAAACAGTTGAAGGAGTAGAACGATTATATAGAGCAGATACCGGGCGTACCACCCATAATCAAAGGGGTATATATTGAAAAATATTCACAACAACCATGAAAGCCAAGTACAGCACCTTTACCAATTCTTTAAAAGTTTAAAATGCCTGATATTTCCAAATACGATGGAACAACCCCTCGAGATCATGTAACTGTGTTCACTACTGGCGTGAAAGGCAAAGATTTAACCAAACAAGAAATCTAATCGATTTTGTCAAAAAGTTTGGTGAAAAACTCATTAAGGGAATATTAACGTGGTATTCTCTTTTGCCTAAAAACTCTATTGATTCTTTTGATGAGGTTGCAGATTTATTTATAAAAGCACTTTGGGAGCTCAAAAAGTTGAGAAAAGGATGAAAGACATCTTTAAGGTTAAGCAGGGAAATACAGAATTGCTCAGAGAATTCGTAGACAGATTCCAGCGGGAGAGGATGATGTTACATCAAGTACCTGATAATTGGGCAGCTATGGCATTCGTGACCAACCTGAACGAGAAAAGTTCAGAAGTCACGAGAAGGTTGAAGAAAAGTTTGTGAGAATTTGCAGCAACAACTTGGAATGATGTGTACAACAGGTACAATAGAAAGTTGCGGATAGAAGAAGATACTGTCTCACAACTAAGGGCCGATGAAAGAGCAGGATAGAGGCGTTCAAAATCAGAAAAGGGTACAAAAAAATAGGTATGCGCCGTACATGAGACCTGCAGGGCGTGATTCTAGATCTAAACAGAAAAATGCACGATTCGACTCAAGACCAAGGCAAAAAGACACGAGTTATTCATCTAGGTTTAGAAAGGAACAGGATGCTCGGGGCAATGGTTCCAATACGCAAGCGAGGATTGGAGACTGCAACTTTAATATCAGCACCTCTGAGTTAGTAGCTGTTTTAAGAGGTATGGGGGATAAGGTGCGATGGCCTAAAGAAATGAGAGCAGATCCAAGCAAAAGAAATCCAGATTTCTGGTACGAGTTTCATAGTGACCATGGCCATAGAACAACAGACTGTAGACTTCAGCAAGAAGAAGCCGAACATTTGCTGAAGCAAGGATATCTTACTGATTTGTTCAGTGAGAAAGAAAGACAACCATACATTTAGAACAGACAAGAGAACCCAAAACCTCCATCACCAAAAAGAATAGTTATCGTAATAACTGGGGGGGGGGGGGGATTAGGTCAATGGTATAACATATACAGCTGCAAAAAAAATGTCAAAAGTCACGATTACTCGCGGGAAGTGAGTTCGCCAGGTCTTGTATGGTGACATTATAACATCTGATGATGAAGATGTGGACGGCTTGATGATTCCTCATAAAGATGCACTGGTAATATCTTTACTTGTTCACAATACTAACGTAAAACGGGTTTTGATTGATCCAGGTAGTTCAGTGAACATCAGTTTACTAAGGGTGGAGAATGAAATGCAAGCTAATGACAAGGTGATACCAAATGCACGGTCCTTGTCGGGGTTTGATAATTCAAGTGTTATCACAAAAGGGGAAGTTGTACTCACCACGTTCGCAGAAGGAGTTGCCAAGGATACAAAGTTCCATGTGATAGACGCGGGCATCGCCTATAATATAATTTTGAGAATTTCGTGGATTCATGATATGGATGTTGTCCCCTCCACATTACATCAAGTTATCAAAGTTCCTTCACAGTGGGGAGTCTGTCAAATCTGTGGAGATCAACAAGCTTCAAGAAGTATCAATTTAATGGTGATTGCAAACACGGTAACCAATGATGTGTCACGACCCGAAATCCAACCTTCGGACCATGACTGCGTCTAACGTTGATCCTGCTAGACAAGTCAACGTACACAATTATATTAACATATTAACGGTGAAGCAACAGAAATAACTAGAACAATTTATATTCTTTTTTAAGTGCGAAAGTAGGTACTTCTTAACTAAATAAAAATACCAATAATACACTCCGTTAGCAATATCCCAGAACCTGGAGTCACTAACTCACGGACTGTCTATGTAAATACAAGGTCTGAAGAAATAATACATAACTGTCTCAGAACTAAGAACAAGACAAGACTGAATAGAAAGATAATGGTGGAGGAGACGCCAAGGCCCACGAACTTCTGCGGGTCTACCTTGAGATCTCCGAAGTGGACTGAAGGATACTCCCTCTATGAGTGTCCACTGGGTCCGGCTGCGGGATCTGCACAACATAAAGAAGTGTAGATGTAGCATCAGTACAACTGACCCCATGTACTGAGCAAGTGCCGAGCCTAACCCCGGCCGAAGTAGTGGCGAGGCTAGACACGACAACGATAACCTACCTGTACAGTTCTACCAAAAATATAGCAGGGAAGTAACAGATATTTAACAGATAAGCAAGTAATACGGGAACAAGAAAGGGGGCAACAAATATGAAGCAAAATGAGATATCGAACAAAATAAATAAACAGATAAATGAATGGCACGACATCACCCTTCGTGCTTTTACTCTCGTCCTCACGATGCGACAAGTAAATATATGAAATGAATGCAATAATAAATGAAATGAATGGCACGGCATCACCCTTTGTGCTTTTACTCTCTTCCTCACATTGCAATAATAAGTAAATGAATGATATGAATGAATGGCACGGCATCACCCTTCGTGCTTTACTCTCTTCCTCACATTGCAATAATAAGTAAATGAATGATATGAATGAATGGCACGGCATCACCCTTCGTGCTTTACTCTCTTCCTCACATTGCAATAATAAGTAAATGAATGATATGAATGAATGGCACGGCATCACCCTTCGTGCTTTACTCTCGTCCTTACGATGCGACAAGTAAATATATGAAATGAATGCAATAATAAATGAAATGAATGGCACGGAATCACCCTTTGTGATTTACTCTCTTCCTCACCCAAGTAATGTCAACAAAAAATAACAACTTGGCAAGGAAATCAATTACCGAACTTTCAATTCATAACCACCCGACATGGGAAAATAACAACTAAAACCAACACATTTGCCCGACAAGGGTCTCAGCTATAACCAATTCCTTACGAGTACATAACTTCCCAAAAGAACTACTTCATAACACATTGATCATTGAGATAATAACAAGTAATTAAGCAAAACGGACTCACGAGTATACTTGACACACAATGCATAGGTAATCGTCACCTCACCTATGCATTGAACATGATAACACACATAGCACATAGGGCACAATACCTATTCCCTCACCAAAGTTAGGGAAGACACTTACCTCAGTCCAAAGATAGCAATTCAAGCCTCTAACACCGCCTTTCCTTTTGAATTCAACTCCGAAACGACAATATCTAGACATAATTAACTCAAATACATCAATAATGACTCAATAATTCAATCCCATAGCCTAATTATCCATTTCCCAACATTCTTCCAAAAATACCAAAATTCGACCCCGGGCCCGCTTGGTCCAAACACGAGGCTCGGACCAAAATCCGATCACCCATACCCCCACGAATCCAAATATGCAATTTGTTTTGAAATCCGACCCCAAAATGAGGTTGAATTATCCAAAATCCCATTAACCCTAACTCGACCCAAAACCCCTAATTTCTACTTTGATTTTAGGATTTTAGGCCTAGATTCTAGTGGTTGTTGAAGAAAAATGGAAGGAAATGGAGTTGGAATCACTTACCAATGGAGCTATGGTGATGGAAGTCTTCTAAATCGCCTAAGGGGAAGTGGGGGCGAAGAGGTTTGAGAAGAAGTGGGTTAAATCCCGTATGATATTCTGTTTTATACATTTTAAAATCACTGGGCAAATTTGCCCTTCGCGTTAGAGGGCCGCCGCGTTCGCGGGCCGCCGCGTTCGCGAAGGGTTAACTTCTGGGACCTACGCGTTCGCGGAGATAGGGTCGCGTTCTCGATGGTCTGACTTCCTAGGCTTCCGCGTTCACGAGCCTACGCTCGCGTTCGCGAAGAACAACGTTACCCAGTTCCCCAGACCCCAGCCTAACACTACGTGTTCGCACCCCTGGGGACGCGTTCGCGTAGAAGCACCGTCCAGTGCTCCGCGTTCGCGTCTCCCTCTACGCGTTCGCGTAGAGTAAAACCCAGGCCTCTCCTACTTTCTCTTCGCATTCGCAAGGGTTGGCCCGTGTTCGCGAAGAGTAGTTCATCAGATACCAGAAAAACATCAAAAACACCAGAATTTTCCACTTTGCACACCCCGTTAACTACCCGAAACTCACCCGAGCCCTCAGGACTCAAAATCAAAAATGCACACGACTCCCAGATCATTATACGGACTTATTTAAGTATTAAAACCACTGAAATAACATCAAAATCAATGAATTAATCACCAAAATCTATGAAAATCCTCAAAACTTCATTAACCTTTAACTTTTCCATTTTCGATCCGAAACACATCAAATCAAATCCGTTTTACACCAAACTTTACAGATAACTCATATAACACATATTAAACCTGTTCCGGGTTCTGGAACCATAATACAGGCCCGGTAACACAGATTTCAAATCAAATTTCATTTTCAAAAGTCTTTATTAGTTTCAGAAAACAATTTTCTTTAAAAATTCATTTCTCGGACTGGGGACCTCGGAATTCGATTTCGGGCATACGCCCAAGTCCCATATTTTCTTACGGACCCCTCTGGGACCGTCAAATCACGGGTCCGGGTCCATTTACAAAAATGTTGACCAAAATCAACTGTATTCAATTATTTACTGCAAATTCAACTTATTATCCAATATTCACATAAAGGCTTCCCGAGCTGCGCACACACATCGAGGTGAGATTAACGGAGGCTTTCAGGGCCTCGGAACATAGTTTTAGCTAAATTTATACAGGATGACCTTTTGGGTCATCACATGATGCATACGCGAAATAGAAACTATAGAACTTGGTTGAGGACATTGTTACAAATACCTCAACTGAAGACATAATAGGATATACTGATGTTGATTTGAGACCCGATGTTATTCAAGAGCTAGAAGAAAATGAAAATATTAAGATAAATACTGAAGAACTCAAAGCTGTAGTGCTATTTATACACTGGTCAGACAGAAAAGTTTACATCAGAGAAAGTTTAAGCCCAGAAATTAAAGGTAAGTTAACTGAATTTTCTACGATCTAACACACATTGCTTTACTTGGTCGCACTCAGATATAACAGGTATACCACCGGAGGTGATGACCCGCAAACTAAATGAGGATCCATCATACCCACCTGTCAAGCAGAAGAAGAGGAAGCAAGTATCCTTCAAAAATCAAGTGATCCCATATGAGGTACAAAAACTTTTAAAAATTGGGCCAATACGAGAGGCAAAGTACCCTGACTGGTTAGCTAATACCATGGTAGTCCCAAAAAGAATGAAAATTGGTGAGTTTGTGTAGATTATACTGATTTAAATAAGGCTTGTCCTAAAGAATCATTTCATTTACAGAATAATGATCATCTAATTGATTCTACCGCAAGACATGGGCTTTTATGTTTTTTAGATGCATATTCAGCATATAACCAAATAAAAATGAACCCTCTAGATGAAGAGAAAACTTCGTTTATCACAGACAAGGGGACTTATTATTATAAAATTATGCCATTTGGCTTGAAAAAATGCTCGAGCCACATATCAAATATTGGTGACTAAAATATTTCAAGAACATCTAGGAAAAACTATGGAAGTTTACATAGATGATTTGTTAGTCAAGTCAGCATAGACGGGAGATCATTTTCAACACTTGACAGACACTTTCGAGATTCTCCTCAAGTATAATATGAATTTAAATCCTGAATAATGTGCTTTTGGCGTGGCTTCAGGTAAGTTTTTAGGTTTTCATGGGTATTAAAGTGAATCCTGTGCAGACCAAAGCTACCGAGGAACTACCATATATACTCACGAGCAAAAAAAAAATGCAGAGATTAATAGACAGGACAACAGCCTTAGGGAGGTTTATATCAAAGTCATTACCTTGATATAAAGCACGCGTTGCACTCTTTTTTCCTTGAACCGGTTTTGTCCCAAAATGGGTTTTTTGGCAAGATTTTTAATGAGGCAACAATAAAACGTGTTAACTTAGATTCGAAGGCCTGTCTCAGACCGGAGTAAATGATCGTTCTTTTTATGTCAACAGTATCCGAGCCCGCTAAAGCTCAACTTCAGATACTGGGGGCCATTACCCTCGGACGAAGGATCAAGATTTTTTAGCAAGTAAAAAAGAAAAACTTTGTATACTAGAAGTTAAGGCTTAGTTGTTAGAATTCACTATAAGGGCCAAATGGTCGTATGGACCATGCTCACATAGTCCACTCAAGTTTTATACGCTTTCGATCATGTACTTTACACACTGATAAATGAAAGAAAGTTTCGCCTTGATATTTACGCATTTTCTTTCCTCTTAAATTCAGGATCCTAAGAGCCCATGGGCTACACCTACTCGGGGACTATCAAGCCTAAGGGATACCCCTATTCGGGGACTGTTGACCGAAGAAAGTTCGGACAACCCGGGCTACCAAATCCTTAAGGCGCCAAACCTATGAAACGTTGCCCAAATATGAAAGGCTACATCCACCCTAAAAATGGCTTGGAGACGTCCGAAGCTCGTAATCATAAAGTAAGGCCTTTATAAGAACTCGAAACCTGCTAAGAGGTTACCCTTAGCAAAAACATTGTCTAAAAATCGCTTAAGCAACTAGAGTCACACCGATTTTGCAAAGCCTCGAGCAAACAAAGTTGTATCGAGGTCAGGCCCTGTTCGGACCTCTGGAAAATGAACGCCTATAACTACATTTTATTCTATGCTAAGGCATTTTAAACATTAAATGAATAGAAATTATGAAAAGATGATGGAAAATTAAAGGTACAATCTTGCCAGAAAGGGAAAATTTCACACACACACACACACACACACACACACATATATATATATATATATATATATATATATATATATATATAAAGAGAGAGAGAGAGAGAGAGAAGCAAAAACTAAAATAGTACTAAGGCATCTACGCCTGGTGTTCACCGGAGCCCGACTCGTCGATAGAGCCTTCGGATCCCTCGGAATCCTTATAGCATTCGACACCTTTAGACTCATAAAGCTTCTTTGCCTCGACTTTGAACTTTTTGGCATCCTCGATCTCAGCCGACAGGTCAAAACCTCGGGCGTGGATCTGAGTCTCTCTTCGGGACAACCACTTAATATATTCGGCCTTCTTCAGGCAGACCTCGGCTTCCTCAACATCGTCCTTGTACTAGGCTACCGATTCTTAGGCATCGACAGAGGTTATATCCAATTTGGACTTCACTGCTTTGTATTCTCAACCGAGGGCATTCCGCTCTTTGACGACCGAGTTCAGCTTCACTCAGAGATCGTCATTCAGCTGAGACCACTTGTCTGCTTTTTCCTTCGCCACCCCGAGTTGATTCTCAATTGATGCCAGCTTTTTCTTAGCGTTTTCCTTCTCCAAAGCCAACGGGTCCTTTCCAACCATCGCCCATGGCTCGGACCTTGTTCATCTCAGCTCGAATTTGGTCGATCAGGTCGATCTTCTATTGGACCTGCGAGGTAGTGTTGTTAGCCACCATGACTAGATCCTCATTTTTAACTTTAAACACCTTTACCTTTTCGATCAGGTTAGCATATTCCCGCTTCATGGTCGAAGCTTCCTTCTGAGCCCTGTCTATCTCGGCCTGAAGATCTTTGATAGCCTCGTCATGTTGCTCACTGAGATACTTGTACATGTCCTTCTTCTGAACTTGCTCCTTGAGCTCGAACTAAAGCTGAATGATTTAGAAGCGGTACTAGAGGAAGCTCTCCTGGTGAAGCAACGAGGGCTGCAAAGCAACAAAAATAGTAAGAGATATTGAAAGCTAAGTTGAATTCATGAGGGAGTGTTGATGCCTTACCTGATTCAGCGCCTGTTGCGCCTCGTTAAAGAGACTCGACGCGCCCGCGTCGTTCATCTTTGCCCGGTCTTCCTCGGTCACCAGGAATCGGAGGTAGTTGGATATTCCCGCTGGAACCCGAGCATCCTTCTGGACCATAAGAATGATTGTTCTCTTACGGACGGGGTCCACACTTAGATCAGGAAATTTATTTACCAGTTTTGGGCTTGAACTCGGCCTGCCAGCTTCTGAAGGCGCTTCCTTCTTTGGGATCTCCAGGTCGCCCAGTTCGAAAAAATTTCCAATGTGGACATGTCCATGCCATCAAAGAAGGAGTGGAGAGGGAGGGTCATCCACACCGTGAACTCCCTTACTTAACTTTTCCTTACTCGTTTGGGCCACTTCAAACATGGACTCGGTATAGGAGGGTGTCTCGATGATGTCTATTACATTGGTCGCTTCTTTCGAAATAGAAGCGGCTTCTCGGGAGGTCTCAGCCTCTATCTCCATTTTGGCCTCTCGAGTCAGAAGGAGATCAACATCATGCCTCCTTTACTCGATTTCCACATACTCCCCGACAAGGGTCGATCCCTGAGCGACAAAGATGTCTTCTTCTTCAGACTCATCCCTGAGTCAGCAAAGCGGGTCAAAATCGGGCACCCTGGAGTTGGTGTTCTTCTTGGGCTTATGAGACCGTGAAGCCGCCCTCTTTTTTGGCTTCACCTCGTGACCCGGGGAGCCCGAAGACTTTCTTTTCCTCTTCTTCTTCTCCCCCAAGGAAGACTAGGGTTGTACCGTAACCGAAGGATCAAAGGATAAGGATGCATCCTCATCCCCTTCCAGCGACCTAAGTTCGGTGATTTTAGGCAAACCTGCGAAAGAAAGAAAAAAGGTCAACGTTGCGTAAGTTTGAGGTGTAATAGTAACTATTTAGAGAAGAGCCTTACCATGAGAACGAGCCTCCCATCTACCCCCGAAAGCTTGCTCCACGAGCATTTGAAGTATGACATCTGCTTGTAGATGCCTTCGATTCATTCCTTGAGCTGGGGGAGCTCGTTGGGAACTTGGGAAACAGTTGTACGAGCCCAAATACTGATTGTGAGGAAAGAAACAAAGGAGACTTGACACTTAAGGAAATACTACACTATCAAATCTTCAATTTTTACCCGAACAAAGTGCCCTTGCCAGCCTTGTGTCGATCCTCATCGATGCTCGAAAAGCGAGACTTGCTGGCCCGGTAAACGAGCTTGATTAGTCCCCCTCGAAAAATTCAAGGACTATACAGACGGAGTAGGTGGTTGAGGGTGAACCAAAGAGATTCGGTGTTGTTCATAAAATAACTTAGGAGGATCACGATCATCCAAAGAGACGGGTGGATTTGCCCGAGGCATACCTCGAATCTCTTACAAAATTCCAGAACTACTGGGTCTACCAGGTCCAACGTGAATAGGTAAGTGTAAACACTTAAATACCCTCCAAATAGGTAGTAATATCGTCCTTAGGCCCAAGGACTACCACATCCTTACCTTTCCATTTACAGTCCTCTCGAACTATGGGAAAGGTATCTTCGGTAATGGAGCATATATATCTCGATGACCCTTCACCTCGGTCATGTTTGGATGAGGCCTTCTCGACTTTGAAGTCGTCATCAATTGAACAGCCCCTGGTATAAAGTTTTTCATTGGGGGCTCTTGGGCCGCTTCAGTAGCAGTCACTTCGGGAGAAACCACCTCAGGGGCAGCCATATCAAGAGAAACCACAACGGCAGCCTTGGTACCTGTGGTCGGGTGGGAAGATGAAGAGGCAACATGCTGAGCAACTGATGTAGAAGTCTTAGACATCATGATCTACAAAATATGAATATTTGAAGGAAAGATATAAAGGTTTGAAGGAAAACTATGAAGATTTGAAGGAAAAGTATGAAGGTATGATGAAGATCTGGGTAGAAACCTAAGAACATTTATGAAGATTTGAAGATCAAAGATAAAGATATGAAGATTTGAAAGAGTTGATATCCTCTAGAGAATTCAAAGGTCAAATCTAGGATCGAAAAGTGGAAGAAGTACAAAAGGTCGAAGCTTTTATAGGAGAAAATATAATCAATACGTGACGTTTCACATTCGGAGGCGACCAACCGATGATTGACATGTGTCCGAAGTCAGAACGACGCGACTAATGGGACGTTTCTATTTATTCATCGTCTCGGTTGTAATGTATGATGGAAAGAACCGGGGTTCATCTATCATTTCCCATCGTTTCGGGGAATCTACTCTCTGAGAAACGAGGGACTATATGTATACGAGTGAACTCAGGGTTAGCACACACACCGTGTTCCTGGTGAGTCAAACGAAGTAAGAAGTATGAATGTATGAGATAGAGACCGAATCTAAGAACTCTTTGATTTGAGGCTGAAACGGGGTGCTCTCGACCGGGCCTGACAAGACAACACCCCGAATCCGAAACGAGCTCCAAGATATCACGGTACGAATATCGCCCGATGTAGGTAGTGTATCAGTGATTGACAAACAAGGAGGATTTTACATTTTTTAGAATTGTATTAGGGGTAAAATTCCCCTACTATATAAAGGTTTTTTTATTCAATAGACACATTGTAACACAAATATCAAGGCAATGAAAACTTATTTCTTTGCTTTCTAGCTATTGAAAGGTTCTTATTTTAATCATACTTCTTCATATACACTTGGCTTCGAATCAAGGGTCCGGTCGAGGGCAAAACTATTGTTCGTAGGGGTGGGCATAAAATCTGGAAATCGAATTCCGAACCGACCCGAATTAATTCGGTATTTCGGTTTCGGTTTCGGTTTTTTTCGGTATTTCGGTTTCGGTTTCGGTTTTTTTCGGTATTTCGGTTCGGTTTTTGATATTATAATTTTAAATTTTTGGTATTTCGGTATACCAAAATTTTATGGACGTGTTTTTTGGACCCTACCTATATCTACCCAGCCAGGCCCAACCCCAAGTGACGCCCCCAACCCCAAATTTCATTCACATTCCCGTCGCCCTCCCCCCCCCCCCCCCCCCCCCCCCCCCCCCCCCCCCCAAAGCCCAACTGGCCAACTGCCAAGCCCAGAGTCCATTAAGCCCCAGACCCCTCACCCCAGTAACCAAATTAGGGAGTTAGTCCATTTTAATTTAGCAAATTAGGTTAGCTCTCATTTTCAGTTCTTCAGAGTTCAGTCTTCACCCACGCATG
Organism: Nicotiana undulata; assembly: GCA_005239495.1. Lineage (NCBI taxonomy): Eukaryota > Viridiplantae > Streptophyta > Magnoliopsida > Solanales > Solanaceae > Nicotiana > Nicotiana undulata. The sequence continues at coordinate 34,612 of ML274628.1, read as the reverse complement.
ACGCAGCCAAACTTTCACTCTCTCATCTTGAATTCTTCAGTCATGCAGTCATAGTCTCATAGAGTCACCATTTCCATTTTCCGTCTCCGAAGTCCAATCTGGGCGTCTCGCTTGCTGTGCTGTTGGTGATTCCGAGTTCCGACTCCCCTCTCCTCACTCCTCACTCCTCACTCAATCATTGAATTGGATTATTTCGAAGCTCAACGGTCGGCCAGGTTCATATGAATTTTATATGATCTTTATTTTGTGATTGTTTGAGATTTCTTTTTATATTTTATAAATCAGGTCTCTATTTTTTAGTTTTGAACTTTAATTTCTGTGTGGTCACTCTAAAGCTGTGTTGTGGCTATAAATTTATGTGTTTAAGGAGAATTGAATTTGTAAGAATATAGGTCAGCATGATTTGGGTATTTTTGTGTGCCATGTTATCCTCTTAATCCATGGAAACAAGTAATTGTGTGCTCCATCGACTGTCAATTGTCGGATACTACTATGTATTCTCAGTCCTATATAAAATCGGATTTATCAGTTGATACTGAAAAGAAAATCCATTGTTTCTGTGTTTTTTTGTGAACACTGTCCGTTTGACTTCATTTTTTTTTTTTTTGCTTAATTGCTAAATTGTCAATACTCAATACTGTCTTTATCTTTTTGCTTAAATTTTCTGCACTCTGTTAAGTTATACTAGATTGGTATTTGTTAAGTTATACTAGTTTGTTAAGTTATACTAAATTGCTCTATATTAAGTTATACTAGTCTATTCCTATTGTTGTCTAAGTTGTGAAATGTGAAGGGAGCCAAGTTAAAATGTTGTTAGTGTATGCAATGGAAGTCAAAGTGACATGTAATATATATTTAGGATTTTACTGAAGATTTTAGAATCACACAATCTTATACTATCTCTATTTGTATAGATGGCAGATGAAAGTTTAAATAGTATTGCCGGTTCAAGTGAAAGCTTACCTATTACTCAAGATAGCAACACCATTGACACTCAAGATTCTAAGAAAAGAAAATCCATGCAACCTAGATCTAAGGCTTAGAATCATTTTGATAAAGTTGAGGTAAATGGGGTTGGTAAATCAAAGTGTAGATATTTTAAGCAAGCTTTAGATTTTTACTCATCTAAGAATGGAACAAGCGGATTGAACTCTCATTTGACTAGATGCAAAGAATACCCACCTAACATTGATAAAGATAAAAGTCAAACAAAGATAAATTTTCAATCTTGCCAAAGTGATGAAGGATCACTTTGGAAATTTGATCAAGATGTGGTTAGGAGGGCCTTAATCGAGATGATAGTTATTGATGAACTACCATTTAGCTTTGTAGAAAATGAAGGCTTTATTAAGTTTATGAGAAAAACTCAACCACAATTTTGTCTTCCTTCCCGTAGAACAATAACAAGGGATTGTTATGAAGTTTACGGTGAATTGAAGCAAAATCTAAGAAAGTCTTTTAGAGAAGCACAACCAAAAATTTGCCTCACAACAGACACATGGACTTCATTACAAAGAATAAATTATATGTGTTTGACAACTCACTTCATTGATAGGGATTGGAAGTTGCATAAAAGAATACTAAATTTTTGCCCTATCACTAGTCATAAGGGTGAAGAGATGGCTAAAGCTATTTCAAATTGTTTGCTTGAATGGAAATTAGACAAGGTATTCGCTATTACTGTGGACAATGCTTCTTCAAATGATGTCACAGTCAAAGAATTGTCTAAAATGTTAGATATGTGAAAAACTAATATGATGGGTGATAAACATCTTCATGTGAGGTGCATGGCTCATATATTAAATCTAATTGTGCAAGATGGCTTGAAAGAAATTGATGCTTCTGTCTCACGTGTTAGAGAGATTGTGAGGTATGTGAGAGCTTCGCCTGCAAGGACCTTAAAGTTTAAACAGTGTTGTGCACATGTAAAGGTAGAATGTACCAAAACATTGTGTTTAGATGTTCCTACTAGGTGGAATTCCACCTATTTGATGTTGGATACGGCACAAAACTTTGAAAAGGCCTTTGACAAGTTTCATCTTTTTTATGATGGATTTTCTGCTTTTCAATGTTCTATTGAAGATGGTAGTAGTGCAGGTCCTCTTGAATCTGATGATTGGGTGAATGTGAGGACTGTGATGCAGTTTCTTGCAAGATTTCATGACCTCACCAAAAAAGTTTCAGGTTCACGTTATGTTACTTGTAATGCTCATTTTGAGGATGTATCTGAACTTTATTGTCATTTGAAAATATGTTTACTTAGTGAGGATGAGAATTTGAGAAAAATGGTTGAGCGGATGCAAGAAAAGTTCAAGAAGTATTGGGTGAGCCTGAAAAAATGAATAAAATAATTTTTATTGCTTCCGTCTTGGATCCACGTAATAAATTTGAATATGTTGAGGGAGCACTTGAAGAACTTTTTGGGGAGGAATGCTGAGGTGTATGCTTATATGAATTCTTTGTTTGAAGAGTATCTAAAAATGTATTAAATTGGATCTTGTCCTCAATCTCCATCTAGTTCTACTAATAACACATCTAATACATCTTGTGGGAGTGTTATAACTGCATCATTAATAAGGACGAAGCTTCACATGAAAAAACAAAAGGAAGACAATGGAAGTGGGGGTGCTAAATCCGAGTTGGATAAATACATTAGTGAAGAACAAGAGCCTTTTAGTGAAGAATTTGATATCTTAAGTTGGTGGAAAACACATGCTCCTAGATTTCCTATTCTTTCGGAGTTGGCTCGTGATGTGTTGGCCATTCCAATTTCTAGTGTGGCGTCGGAATGTGCATTTAGCACCGGTGGCCGTATTCTTGATCCATTTAGGAGTTCATTGACTCCTAAATGTGTGTAAGCTCTTATTTGTGTTCAATATTGGCTTAGAGAAGAGAAGAATCTCATTAGTGTTGAAGAAGATTTGAAGTATCTTGAGGAACTTGAGCTTGGTAAGCTTTAATATTTTGTGTGTATTTGAGTTCAAAATAATATATCATAATTATTTATTTGTCATTGTCATTGACATATTTGATCGAATTATCTTTGACAATAATGGAAATACTACTAGCATTACTAGATGTATAGTTGCAACTTGCAACTTGAGTGGTAAGTTCAATACACTATTTGTTTGGTGATATGCTTTTATGATTTTGTTTTATTATCATCAAAAAATAATATTCTAACTTATGATTTATATATTGTTTAGGTTCAAGTGCAATCATGTCGCGTGCTCGGTTGGCCATTTTCAGAGAAAAGATTTGCAGCCATTTTCAGAGAAAAGATTTCTAGTGTTTTTATTATGTTCTGCTCCATTTTAGTGCTCCAAATTAGCAATTTAGCATACTGTTAAGTGGACTGTAATTTGAACTGTAACTGGTATTTGTAACAGAGCAGTTGGACTGTAATTTGTAACTGAACAGTTGGTATTTTTGTTGTTCATGTTAGGCGTGGAAATTCTGATGTTGGTTTTTGTTGTTCATGTTAGGCGTGGAAATTCCGATGTTGGTCCCTGAAGTAATTGAACTATTGAAGTCCTATGTGCAAGTGCAACTACATATCATTTTTGTTGTTCTTTATTTATGAGTGCGCTGCTTTGCTGCTAGAGTACTCTGGGTAGCTGCAAGATAAAGAGTCCTATGTGCAAGTGCAAGATAAATAGTTACTACTTTTCCATATTATTTTGCTAAGAAATAGTTACTGTCTTACTGATCCTTTAGCTGAGAAAGCAATGCACGAGATGTTACTGATCCAGCACTCTATTTTTACTTTTGCAGTTCGTTGTTCTTTATCACCGAATATTAAAACCGAAACCGTATCGAAATCGTACCTAACCGAAATAAGTAATACTGAACCGTACCGAAATATTTAGGTACGGTATTTGGTATACATAATTGAGAAACCGAATACCGAATACCGAATTAACGAACCGAAGTACCGAATACCCACCCCTAATTGTTCGGCTTAAATCCAAGCTCGGAATCAACGTTATAACTGATTTAGTTATTTATTTTATCTTTAATTTGTTTATCTAACATTCTTGATTACTTGTATTAAATCAATCCATTTATTCTTAAAATCATATATAAATTTAATTGGTCTCCGTTTTAAAAGTAAATTTCATATAAATTAATGCTCCAATGGGATTAAAAAGAAGTCGCAAAATTGAATCGTGGAGAATGTAGAGCTGCCCATTCCCAAAGTCATACTTTTTCAAACAATTTACAAAAATAAATGAATCATAAGTAAACAATTAAGCAGCTGGTTTCGCCCTAGAAGACAGATTTTGGTGCCGTTAGTTTTACTTGGTCAATTACAAGGGGCTTACAAAGTTAGGGACCATTTACCATTTAAGGGAAGCTACTTACTATAAATGGCTTTAGATACCCTCTCAATTTGTGAGTTCTCTCAATGCAATGTTGAAAACAAACATCCTCCAAAATCCATGGGTCTAAGTTTAGGTTTTAATGGAAAAGGGCCTACCGTTTATTCTGATGAATAAGATCGACAATGTTCCTCTCTTATAAGATCTCCAAATCTTTTCAATCGTAAAAGTTCTCTTATTCATCTAAGTACTTACATAAATAAGTAATTTTGTGCAATCAAAGAATCTAATTTCGCAACTAAAGTAGTAGCTCATTTGGATTTCCATAATCTTCCCCTTTGTTCCTTTTTTAGCACTTTCAATTACCCTTGAAAAATAAAAATAAAAACTACAATAGTAATGGTCTTCTCAATTACATTAGGGGTTGGTATTACTACTAATTAGTAACTACCAACTAGTGTTGTTACCCGCGCAATACGCGGACACGAATCATGTTAAATTGTGATGTAGGTTGTTTGAATCATGTGCAAATAACCTTAGAATATAAACCTCTCAGATAAAAATTATATAACATTAGATATTAATTATGAAGTAGGCTATGAAATTATTATTCAAATCTCGTAGCGCATAACCTATTTTTTTTAATATTTGTAGCAACCTAACCCCTTGATTTTAGTCTTGCATTTCGTTTCACGGTCAATATTAAAAAATACTAAACATATCATGTTGTGATCTGTCTTGTTTGAGCACAATAGATCATATTATTTTAACAAACTTCTTACTATCACTTTGTTTTTATCTAAAAGTTAAATATGTCTTATTCGTCACATTATTTGTACGCAAATTCTTTTTTCTTTTGTTTTTTTCTTATAGTTATTGTATTATTTATTATTTAATATTATTGTACTATCATATAATATTTTATTAGCTTAATAATTAAATTAATGTCTTTCTTATTATTCTTTTAATAGTCTTTAATAAATAGAAATATTTTATTCTTGAAATTTGATATATTTGTATGATTGTATCCTTTCATTCGAAATTTTTTATCAATTAAATTTGTTATAAGTTATTAAATATAATTTAATTTTTTAAAATTAATTTAATGTGTAAGTATCCTCACGCTATCTCTATTTTCATACATTCTCATCCCTACTATAAATTTTAATTAGTTTTTATATTAATTTTTTACCTATAACCAAAATAATATCATATTTTATTTTATATCGTAAAATTGATGTAGACTAAAATATTAATACATAAGTTATTTGATGATATTAATCCATTTTAGTTCTCTTATAATAATTTTTTTATTTAGATGCAGTTAAATTACTTGTTTTAGCTTTAAGATATAAATTTAATATTTAATTTTCATTAATAAAATTACCTATATTAGAAAGTTATTTTATATTATTAAATTTTTATTTTAATATTAGAAAAATAATTTATTAATTGTTTGAACATAGTATATGTATGTAGTAATATGTTTATTTTCATTTTATTTCTTTCCGTAATATTTTTCAGAATAACAAAATATCTCATCTCAAATTCAAATAATTCTTATCATTCTATTTTCTAAATTGGAACGCAAGTTCATAAAATTATGCTATGCTTTCAAACTTATACTAACTGCACTCAATTAAGATATTAATAATAGAAACATATTTTCTTAGTTGTTTGAACACATTATATCTAAATGTTGTAGTAATATTTTCACCGTCATCTTATTTCTTATGTAAGTTTTCTTTCTTTTTAGCTTTAATACAAATTTAATTTTTAATATTACATTAGTATAATTGCCTATATTAGAAATTTATTTTATATTTTAGTTAATTAGTATAATTACCTATATTAAAAATTTATTTTGTATTTTAGTTTTTTTTTTCATAAATAAGACTTCAATTCGTGATAGTATCCATAGTTTGAGCATTCTAATCATAGTTTTAACAACTTTCTAATTTCAAATTCAATTAGCCTTTCCCTTTCATTTCTAATAGTAAATTTTTAATAATTTAACATAATTTTGCTAAATGTTTAAGTATTGTAATTTAATTTTAACAACTTTCTAATTTCAAATATATTAGCCTTTCCCTATCTAATTTTACGTTTGGATATTTAATTTATTTTATTTTCTAAACTTATGATTTATAAATATCCTCACATTATCTCTAACTTATTTATATTATTTAATATTTTTAGTTTTTGATTTTATCTATTAGACTTGAGTTACGTGGACCTATTCATATTATGACTTTTCTTATCATAATATAAGGAAATTTCTCATCTCAAATTTAAATAAGTTTTACCGTTTTTTCTATGATAAAAAATCTATAAAAAAAATCTCTATTTATTTTTTTTATTTATAATATATTATCCAATACCTAATATTATTACATTGTCATGTGAATTTTTGTTAACTTGTTTGAATTTAATATCTATTTCTACCACACTTATTGTAATATAATATAGATAAAAATTTAAAAACTTTCTCAAATTCAAATAAGTTTTATTATTCTATTTACTAAATTTGACTGCATTTAAAAATAATTATGTTATGCTTTCAAACTTAGACTAACTGCACTCAATTCAAATATTAATCAAAACAATATTTCTTAATTGTTTGAACCTATTATATCTGAACGTTGTAATAATATTTACGTATAAAATATTCGTTTGCCCGATTTATCAATATTAAATTCGTTATTTGAATCATGTATAATAAGTATAATTTCCTTCCTTAATGAACTAATGTATACGGAGTTAATACTGAATTTTCACTTTGAAGTTGGACATGAGGCAAATAGATATTTCCTTTGAAAGAGTAATAAGAAAAAATCAAAACAGATAAATGAAAGGAAAGAAAAGATGGCAAGATAATGAAAGGAAAAAAAAGAAATGAGTAAAAAAATGTTGTTAATTAATAAATGAGAGGACGAATTGATATATGTAGTAAATATTTTGAATTAAAATATTTCGTTTTGCTAAAATTTTGAACTCTAATAACAACTTCACATTTAAAACAAGAAAAACAATTTAAAAAATACAAGTCATTTCGATGTTTGGTTATATGTAGGAATTGGGTCAAGTATTACGCTTATTTTAAAATTTTACTGAACTAAATATTTATTAATAAAAAATTAAGACTTGAATTTAACTGCTAATTATCACTTTTATTGTTATGAAATTTTGACATCGTTTCTTTATATAAGAAGGTTTTTTTTTTTTAATGTACTTGATAGTAGGCTATAATTATGTAGTTTAGCTACTATTTGCGCTCTAACTTAACCGCACTTTATTGATATTTGAATGTTAAATGATAACAAATTGCTCTAATTAAGAACTTTATGCTTTGCAGAAGCAATTCCGGGCTATGAGGAAGTTAAAGAGTGTTTTGGAGTCAATATGGAGCATTGAAGGCCAATCGGAGGTTAGCGCGATAAAAAAGAAGAAAAACAAGTTGCAGAAATTCCTCCAGGTGCGCGGCCGCGCATGTGAGGCAGCGAACTGGGCAAAATGCGTGGTCGATCCGCAATTGATCTTCGGCTGCGCACGGGCTTCCAGGAAAAAAATAGCCAAGGCCAATTTTGTAATTCCAAAGGCGACTAACCTTGACCTATATGAAGCCTAACTCGTCCAAAAAGACAGAAAACTTGTTTTTTAGAAGAACTTTGGAGGCAAGAACACAAAAGGAGCAAGAAGGAGAATTCCCCTACCAGTTTTTTATCTTCTTCTTCTTAATTCCATTGTTGGTTATGACTGTTTATATTGTAATCTTATCTAGTAGTATGAGTAGCTAAACCCGTCATCTAGGGTTGATGGAAACAATTGTTAGATGAAGTCTTGATTACGTTTTGATGTAATTGAGCCGTTTTTACTCTATAATTGTTCAACTATGTGTTGTCTTGTGATTAATTTAAAGGGCCCTCGTGTCTAGTTATCTTGTGTTGCTTGAGAAAGAACACTTGATTAAAATGTTGTTGAACAACACCACTTTCGGGTATGTTAAGAGATTAATTAATTGAATTTAAAATCGAGGTTCTGATAACGAAGCTTTGGTGTGATATTTATGAGTTGTATAAATTGCCAACTAGAGTAGTTCGAGAGAATGCTTCCAGTAAATTGTCGTAATTGATCGAGAGATAATTATGGTAAGCAAGAACTCATCATCTTTATAGAGTGTTACAGCGACATTATATCTAACGTGTCAAGAATTAATCCGGCAATTGGGAAAATCAATAACCCTAGATTCTTTTACCATTGAATTCATCTTTATTCTTAGCTTATTGATATTTTTATTGTCATTTTTTCTTAGTTAAATAATTTCTGTTAATTATCAAATAAAAAATCTTGCATCTGAAAAATTGTCTGAGCTTATCATTAGCGTTACTAAAAGTTGCAATAAATATGTTTTACCCTGTGTGATTCGACTCCAGACTCTTGAACCGGATTATATTTGCAGTGACCGATTAGTCCTTTTTATAAGGCGTAGTTGGGCGTGATGAAATTTTGGCGTCGTTGCTAGGGAACTAACAGTGTTATTTATTACAACTTGAAAGAATTGCCAGGATTTTTAGTTAAGATCAATTTTCTGTGGTGTTAAAAATATTCCATTGAATTTCTCATGTTTGAACTCTTCTGTGACACAGGTGTATGTCTAGAAGCTCCTTGAGAGCTGGTGAACTTTTTGAAGGACTCTCAGATCCCCAGAAAGCATTCAGGGTATTGAATCCCGCTAACAAGAAGAGCAAACAGCTGAAACAAAACGACCAACTCGATATTGAAATGGACGACGCTGAAAACGTCAACGGAAACAATAGGAATGATCGAGTTGACCCAAACATCAGAGTGGTAGCACCTCTTGTACCGGAAGTTGCTCTTTATGATTGTGCGCAACCAACTGCTGATAACCTGGCCACCGCAATTGCAATCCCTCCGATACAAGCATAGATGTTTCAGATTACCAACAACATGCTGCACTTGCTACAGAATAGAGGGATGTTCTCCAGGTCGTACATCGAAGACCCACAACAACATCTGAAGAACTTTCTATCAATTTGTGTCACTCAAAGACAGCCGAATGTGACTCCTAAAGCAATCAAGTTATTACTGTTACCATTCTCAGTTACTGGGGAGGCTCAAACTTGTCTGAATTTGCTCCCAATAAAATCCATTGCTACTTGGGAGGAACTAGTCAAGCAGTTCTTAAAAAAGTTCTATCCCCCCAACAAAACTGCGAGGCAAATTGATGAGATATTGCAGTTCAGGCAGAAACCGACTGAGACCTTGCAAGAAAATTGGGAGAGGTTTAAGGGTATGCTGAAGAAGTGTCCACACTATGGCATCTCGGATCAGATGTTGGGACAGAGATTCTATATGGGTTTGGCTGACAGCCTGAAGGCAAATGTAGATGCTTCAGCTGGGGGTGCATTCTTGAGCAAAACATTCACAGAGTGTAATATTCTTCTTGACAAGATGGCTTAAAATTCAGGCTGGATGACGAGAGACACAACACTTACTCCAATATTGCATTTTGTTGCACTTGACCCAAACAATACAAATGCAGAGAACATAACCACTCTCATGACCCAGATGAGCTTGCTGACAAAGAAGATTGATGAGATGGGTATGAAACATGTGCACATTGTTGATACCAAAAATGGAGGCCTATGCACTCCCCACATAAATCAATCATATGTTTTCTCGTGGAGTGGAGAGAATGATAACCATGGCTTCAGAGAAGACATGAATTACGTTAATAATTTTGGGGGTCAGAGACAAGGTGGACAGCAATGGGGACCTCAAAATCAGCAGTACAGACCAACCCAACAACAATACAATACCAATCCATGGGGAAGCACGACCACAAGGCCAAGTCGTGCCTTATCAAAGGCAGCAGGGCTACAATCAGCAGCACCAACAACAGTTGACTTACCAACCGCCTCATCAACAACAAGTGACCAAACAGGACGACGGTAATATGATAGAAATCAGGGGCATGCTACAACAACTCATTGGGACAAATGGAAAGATGCAAGAAAAGTTGGTTGCACATGATTCGGCTATTAAGGGCATCGAAACACAATTAGGCCAGTTATCTATGGCCTTGAACAATCGCCCTCAAGGAATGTTGCCTACAGACACAAACATCAATCCAAAGGAGCAGAACCCTAATCAGCTGATGGCAGTGAGTCCCAAGAATGGAAGAGATTTAGACAGAGAGCAAGGAGTTTCTCAATCTAGTAGAGACGCATTGCCAATTATTCCAGTTACATTAGAGGCCCACGAGTTAGCGGAACTCACAGAGGTGGTAATTGAACAGGCACAAGTTGACAAAAGGCAAGAAAAGGGAAATTGAACAACTCCCAGAACAGGAGGTGGAAAAGGCTCTTAATGAAAAAAAGACACCAAGCAATGGGCAGAGGCTAACTCTTGCACCTTTCCCTCAAAGGTTGGCAAAGCAAAAGAAAGATGATCAATACAGGAAATTCAAGGAAATGCTCAGACATATTGATTTAAATCTTACACTGATGGATGCTTTGAGGGAAATGCCAGGCTATGCAAAAATGATGAAGGATCTAATGTATCAAAAATTTTACTTCCAGGACCTGTCTACTGTAACTCTGACTCAGACATGCAGTGCGGTGGTGACAAGACCTATGGCTCAAAAATTGTCTGACCCCGATAGTTCAACTATCCCATGCACAATTGGAAGTTATGATTTTTCTAAAGCATTGTGTGACTTGAGAGCCAGTATCAACTTGATGCCTTTGGCAATCTACACAAAACTAGGCATTGGCAGAGCTAGACCGACCTCAATGCTGCTGCAAATGGCTGATTGCACAGTCAAAAGACCAATATGAATTCTTGATGATGTGCTCGTCCAAGTGGGGAAGTTTGTATTTTTTGCCGACTTTGTTATTCTTGACTGTGAAGTTGATGAAGAAATACCAATAATTTTGGGGAGGTCATTCTTAGCCACTAGGATAGCATTGATCGATTGTAAGATTGTAGAGTTAAAAATGAGGTTGAATAATAAATAAATAATATTCAATGTTCAACAATCTTTTAGGAGACCCAGCGAATTTGCAAATTGCTCGCTAGTGGAGGCCGTATATGTAATACTACAAGAGAAGGATGAGACCCTTAAGGTCAAAGATCCATTAGAAGTTTGCTTGATGAATTTGGAAGAGGTGGATGGTGAAGAATTGGTAGAGTGGGTCATGGATCTCGAAGGTCAAGGGTTCTGGAAAAGGGAACCCCAATTAGACCCCTACGCTTAGAAGAAAGAGCAACACCACCTGCGAAGCCATCAATAGAAGAGCCACCACAGTTGGACCTAAAACCGCTTCCAGCTCACCTCAGGTACGCTTTCTTAGGGCCTAACTCTACTTTACCTATTATTATATCATTTGGTTTGCTAGTTGTGCAGGTAGAACAACTCCTCCAGGTGTTACATGAATGTAAGATGACTATTGGTTGGACCATGGCGGACATAAAGGGTATCAGCAGCCTTCCAGAGAACATCAAATAAGACCGAACCCGAACATGAAAGAGGTGGTGAAGAAAGAAGTGATCAAGTGGTTAGATGCGAGTATCATCTTCCCCTTCTCTGACAGTACATGGGTCAGCCCTATTCAATGTGTGCCGAAGAAGGGAGGAATGACGGTCGTGCAAAATTAGAATAATGAGTTGATCTCGATTCGTACAGTAACGGGTTGGCGAATTTGTATGGATTATCGAAAACTGAACACAACCACCCAGAAAGATCTTTCCCCTTGCCATTCATTAACCAAATGTTGGATAGGTTGGTTAGGCGGTCTCACTTCTATTTTTTTTTATGGATATTCAGGGTACAATAAGATCTCAATAGCCCCTGAACATAGACAAAATGTATCCTTTACTTGTCTGTATGGCATTGTTGCCTTTCGGAGAATGTCGTTTGGTCTTCGCAATGCGCCGACTACATTTCAGAGGTGTATGTTAGCCGTTTTGACTGATATTGTTGAGGATATTATGGAAGTCTTTATGGATGATTTCTCTATGGTAGGGGATTCATTCGAAGAGTGTCTTCACAATTTGAGAAGAGTGCTAAAAAGGTGTGCGGAGACAAATTTAGTGTTGAATTGGGAGAAGTGTCATTTTATGGTACAAGAAGGGATAGTGTTGGGGCATCAAGTGTCTAGTAAAGGTATTGAGGTCAACCATGCTAAGGTTGACATGATTGAGAAGTTTCCACCGCCCACTTCGGTCAAGGCAGTGAGAAGTTTCCTTGGGCACGCCGGATTCTATAGGCGATTCATAAAAGATTTCTCTAAAATTGCTAACCCCCTATGTAAACTCCTTGAAAAGGATCGTCCCTTTGTGTTCTATGATGATTGCAGGTTGGCATTTGAGGAGCTGAAGAAGAGACTTATGACTGCGCCAGTCATCATTGCACCCGATTGGGAGTAGACGTTCGAGCTCATGTGTGACGCGAGTGACTATGCTATAGGAGCAGTCCTGGGTCAGCGGAAGGACAAGTTGGTGCACCCAATTTACTATGCAAGCAGAAAGCTAAGCGGTGTACAACTCAATTATACAGTGACTGAAAAAGAGATGTCGGTTGTGGTGTTTGCATTCGGCAAATTCAGGTCGTATTTAATTGGTTTAAAAGTTATTGTTTATACTGACCATGCAGCACTCAGGTACTTGATAGGAAAGAAGGAATCAAAGCCACGCTTGATCAGTTTGGTTCTTTTGCTACAAGAATTCAATTTTGAGATCCGCAATAGAAAATGGACAGATAACCAAGTGGCCGACCACCTTTCAAGGTTGGAGGGAGCTGAAAAGAAGGTAGAGGTTGAAGAGATAACTGCGACATTCCCGGATGAACAATTATTAGCAGTGGCAATAGAGGAGATGCCATGGTATGCTGATACTGCTAACTATTTGGAAAGCGGTATTGTACCTTATGAACTCTCTTTGATTCAAAAGAAAAAGTTCTTTCGCGATTGTCGGTCTAATTATTGGGATGAACCTTTACTTTTTTAAATATCTGTATATAACATGACCCGGAGTGTATCCCCGAAAAACATCAACCTTCTGTTTTGAAGGCTTACCATGCTTCACCATATGGTGGACACTTTAGAGAAATTCGGACAGCGGCGAAGGCATTGGAGTCGGGTTTGTATTGGCCGACTTTATTCAAGGACGCCCATGCTTGGGTGAAAAGTTGTGATGAGTTCCAAATGAGAGGCAACATATCTCGCCGTCACGAGATGCCAATAACTACAATTCAGGAGGTGGAAGTATTTGACATGTGGGGGATTGATTTTATGGGGCCATTTATCAGCTCGTAAGGTAACAAATACATATTGGTAGTAGTTGACTATGTCTCCAAATGGGTTGAAGTTGTGGCCCTTCCAACAAATGATGCCAAAGGAGTGACATGCTTCCTAAAGAAAAATATTTTCACACGTTTTGCCACCCTGAGAGCTACAATTAGTGATGGTGGAACCCATTTTTGCAATAGAGCATTCACAAGTCTGTTAGAAAAGTATAGAGTTCACCATAAGGTTGCCACACCTTACCACCCACAGACGAGCGAGCAAGTTGAAGTGTCCAACAGGGAAATCAAAAGTGTCCTAACCAAAACAGTGAATGCGACAAGGACTGATTGGGCAAAGAAGCTGCATGATGCATTATGGGCGTACCGCACAACATTTAAAACTCCAATTGGTATGTCTCCATACAATTTGGTGTTTGTAAAAGCATGCCATCTTCTGGTGGAGCTTGATCATAAAGCCCTATGGGCACTACGGTAGTTGAATTTGGATATGATGACCGCAGGCACAAGTTGAGTCACAGAGCTACATGAACTCGAGGAATTCTGGTTCCATGCATTTGAGAATGCAAGAGTGCACAAAGAAAGGATGAAAATGATGCAAATAAGCACATTCTAGATCGGAACTTCAAACCCGGAGATCTAGTGTTGTTATACAAATCGAGATTAAGATTGTTTCTCGGTAAGCTGAAATCTAGATGGTCAGGACCATTTAGAGTTGTGCAAGTGTTCTCAAGTGGAGAAGTATAAAGTGAGTCTGAATATGGAACAAATAAGTTTAAAGTGAATGGGAAAAGGTTGAAACACTACCTTGGAATGGTCGGAGAAAAAGGGGATAAAGTTGTGATATCTTTGGAAGAGCCCCAATACACGAGCGAAGAGCAATAGTGAAAGCTTGCATCGTGTCACGACGTTAAATCAGGCGCTTCCTGGGAGGAAACCCATGGTTTGTTGTAATTCATCGTGCCGCGACGTTAAATCAGGCGCTTCTTGGGAGGCAACCCATTATTTATTTTGTTCTTATTTTTGTATTTGGTTTTGAACGGTGAAGGTATTGACAGGTCTATTAATGCGAGGGGATGAAATTGTGCGCACTGGAAGGATTCGGGGTGAAGGAATAAACCCAGAGATAGGTAAAAAGTGGCAAAAAAGGGAAAACTTTCGGAGGCCAAACGTCCGCGGCCGAGCATTGACTGCACACAGACCGCGGATTTTGAGACCCCCATTGTTGCAACGTGCGTGGCCGTGCATTGACCGCGCATTTTGAGACCCCTTCTGTTGCACGCGCACTGACCGCGGATCAACCGCGCATGGACCGCGAATTTTGAGACCCTTTTTGCCTCACGTGCGCGGCCGCGCACTGGGCGCCGTTTTTAGGTTTAGTTTAGTTTTTTTTTCTTTAGTTTTTATTTTTTGGTTTTTTCCCTACTACAAACTGACCACCCTTCACCTCCCCTAAAATCTGAAATAACAAAAAAAAAAAAAAAAAAAAAAAAACCCCTCTTCTCTCCTACTTCCCTTTCTTCCTCTTCTCCACTCCATCACTCCCCAATCCCTATTCCTCACAAGATCTTCGGGTAAGTTCCATGGCTTCTATTTTTCCTTTTCCTTCAGTTTTTTTGTTAGTTTTTCTAATAAAATATTGTTTTTCTTCTTGTTGTTGTTTTAATTGTATAGTAGTGGAAGCCATTGTGTTCTTGTCTTTGCTTTGTATTACAAGTGTAATTGTTGGTATGTGAATATAGTGGATTTCATATTGTTGGGTTGGATTATAAATTGTTAAGTTTGTGGTAGAATTGAAGTATAATTGGGTGTTTGGGTAATTTAAGGGGCATGTGCACATCTAGTGTTTGTTTAAATGCCACAATTAAGTTTTGAATGTAAATTGTGACCAATTGTGCGAGTGAAGTCTGAGTAGTCTCTATTGGTTCACATATCCCGCCTTTTACTGATAGTGGTGTTTGCTTTGTAGGTACTATGATACCCTCAAAGAAAAGACGAACCACTGGTGCCTCTTCAAGTGGTCATGCAGGCTCGTCCGGGGTACGAGACCCGACCAATGCACCGCAGTTTGATAACAAAAAGTTTGTATCCATATCCGCCCAAGAACGTTTCAGTCAGAAGGCTACTAAAAAGCCAATACCAGAACGGGGTATTGAGAGGGGGTCCCTCCAGGCTAATTGCTCTAATATGTATCAAGAGTTGGTTCGGTGCAGGCTGGATATTTACTTCGAAGAACTTTATGAGGACAACTTTATGGTCGTACGAGAGTTCTACGCGAACTACTCTGAACATGAGGACCATATCTGCATTGTGCGATAGAAATGGGTTGATGCCTCAATAGAAGCCATTAAGAGGGCGTATCGTTTTCCTGTGTTTGCTGGGGCAAAGGACTACTACGATACTTACAGGAAAGAACCAACCACCTGGAACATGTTTTTCAAAACAATCTGTGTACCCAACAAAGATGTAGTGTGGGTTACGCTGGGAAAGAAGTTTAACTCGTCCTACTGACCTTTGAAGGAAAGTGTTGGTTGTGTATCATCAATAGCCGCCTGTTGCCTTCCTCCAACACCACTGAGGTGAATGGTCCCTGAGCTGCTTTGATCTGGTGCTTCATGAATGGCCACGATTTTGATATGGCCAAGGTTATTCACGACGAAATGTTCATCCGTTGAGGTATGGGTTCTTCTTCCCTTCACTAGTCACTAGATTATGTTGGGCAGCAAGGGTGCCGGAGAACAAGAATGTAGATGGAAGAGTGAAGAAAGAACCAAAGTTTTGGGTGGACAAAATGACCATTGGGAAGGATCCTGTGGTACCTGGCGGAGCTAATAGTGATGATTCTGATGCGCCAGTGGATGGAGATGAAGAACAGGCTGAGGTTGGGGCTGAGTCACCCCCACATGAGCAAGTTACAGAGGCTAAATGAACATCTGTGGATAGACGGAATACGCGGATGATAGCCTTAGAGCAGGAAATGGCAGGGTTGCGCACTTCGGTCACAGAATTGGGGGCTCGAGTTGATGCACTGGCCACCCAAAATGCAAAATCGGAGAAGAAGATCATGGCTTGGCTGCGTGCGTTGGGGAGGGTGTGCCATCTCGACCCCGACACTGTCTCCGATCAAGATTGATGTACCAGGGAAGTTTCCTTCACCTCGCATCTCTTTATTTTGTGTGACATGGGGACATGCCATCATTTTAAGTGTGGGGTGGGGTATACCTTGTTTGTATGTTGGATGTTCTATGTAGAATAGTGTAGTTTCGTAGTTAATATTTGAAGAAAAAAAATCAAAAAAATTTCGATTTGTCTCGACGATGGATATCCTGCGACGGATTTCATGAGGGATTAAAGTCAAAAAGAAAAAAAAAACACAAAAAGATTTTCTTTTGTAGTAGTGTATCAATCCCCCCTTGGTTTTTCTTTGGGCTACGGTTCTTTTCCAAAGGTTTCCTTTGAACTGGGTGTAATTAGTTTTTATTTTTTATTTTTAGTTAGGAACTCGTGGGCTATGGGCTTAATTGGAAATAGGATCTCTTAACTTCGTTATACCTTGAATATAGAGGGTACTTTAGTGTGACGCTTAGGCTCAATTATTGATTCTTGTAAGAGTGTCTTAGATTGTATGTTCTTAATTTGGCTTAAGTACCCTGACTAAAGTGTTTTGATGATCCAATCTGGAGTGAGTCATGTGCGAGCCATGTGTGTGTGTGAGTCTTGTTGTATTATGTGCACTGCATTTGATGCCTAGAACTTTCCCCGTGTGTTTGCAAAGAGAAATAGTAGTGTTGTTACTTGGAAGTGATATATGCGTTTCTTTGTTGAGCCATATATATATTCCACCTGCCTAATTGTTATGTATCGTAGTTAACCCCGTTGAGCATATAATCATGTTTCTTTCGCAACCACATTACAAGCCTTACCCCTTTGTTTGAATTAACTATGTATTTGAACCCTTTCACCTCTCGTAAGCACTTGAATTGCTATGAACTTGTAAAGGTTAAAGTGTGGGGTGGTTGGTGGGGATTTTGAGTGGAACTAAGAAAATAAGGAGAAAGGTGCACTGTGTTGAAAAATCCACTAGAATTGAATTTTAAAAAATAGTTGTATTGTGCTGAATAACAATATCTCTTTGGTGGCTTTTAATGTAATTGTGCTTTAAAAAGTATGGGGTGATATACGTGGTGTTGAAGGTGGAGCGTTGGTTTGAAATAAGTATGGACTTGAATGTTAAAGTATATGTATTAAAGTGCTTAGGGAGGTGTAGTCACTCTTATATCCAAATATATCCTACCCAACCCCAGCCTAAATTACAATCAAATAAAGTCCTACTTGACCCTAGACTGAATGAGCTCAATTAGTAGAGTAGTACATTACGGTCAAGCCTATGGAGCATCTTTTGTGGCACAAGAATATCGTTTCTGAGGGTGAGCGAATTCTGTCTATTGTGAAGTTCCTCATTGTGCGTGAATTTTATTGATTGTGGAATGAGTCTCTTTTGTCGTGAGCAGGCACTTGATTCATGAAGGAAAGGTAAGTCTTGACCTCTGAGTTAGAGTAAGTGATCAAGTTAGGAATATTGTGTGGCCCGTGGGAGTCAACTCTTGAGGTGAAGATGTTACACTATTGTGCTCAATCTATGTAAAATATTCTTGGCGTGACGAGTTAGGGAAGTCACTTAGTGAAGTTAGGCTTCTGTAGAGTGTGGTTTGATTGCTCGTGGAGGAGCAATGGTTTAAGTGTGGGGTGTTGATAGTAGACTATAATTATGTATTTTAGCTACTATTTACGCTCTAGCTTAGCCGCACTTTATTGATATTTGAATGCTAAATGATAACAAATTGCTCTAATTAAGAACTTTATGCTTTGCAGGAGCAATTCCGGGATATGAGGAAGTTAAGAGTGTTTTGGAGTCAATATGAAGCATTAAAGACCAGTCGGAGGTTAGCGCGATCAAAAAGAAGAAGAAAAATAAGCTGCAGAAATTCCTCTAGGTGCAAGGTCGCACATTGACCGCGCATGTGAGGCAGTGAACTGGGCAAAATACGCTGTTGATCCGCGGTCGCGCACGGTCTTCCAAGAAAAAAATAGCCAAAGCCAATTTTGTAATTCCAAAGGCGACTAACCTTGACCTATATGAAGCCTAACTCGCCCAAAAAGAGAGAAGACCTATTTTTAGAAGAACTTTGGAGGCAAGAACACAAAAGGAGCAAAACGGAGAATTCCCCTACGAGTTTTTCACCTTCTTCTTCTTAGTTCCATTGTTGGTTATGACATTTTATATTGTAATCTTGTCTAGTAGTATGAGTATCTAAACCCGTCATCTTGGGTTGATGGAACCAATTGTCGGATGAAGTCTTGATTACGTTTTGATATAATTGAGCAATTTTACTATATAATTGTTCAACTATGTGTTGCCTTGTGATTAATTGAAAGGGCCCTTGATTAATCGTGTCTACTTATCTTGTGTTTCTTGAGAAAGAACACTTGATTAGATTGTTGTTGAACAACGCCACTTTCGGGTAAGTTAAGAAATTAATTACTTGAATTTAAAATCGGGGTTAGAGATAACGAAGCTTTGGTGTGATATTTATGAGTTGTGTATAAATTGTCAACTAGAGTAGTTCGAGAGAATGCTTCTAGTAAATTATCGTAATTGATCGAGAGATAATTACGGTAAGCAAGAACTCATCATCTTTATAGGGTGTTACGACGAGATTATAGCTAACGTGTCAGGAATTAATCCGGCAATTGGGAAAATCAATAACCCTAGATCCTTTTACCATTGAATTCAACTTCATTATTGCTTATTGATAGTTTTTATTGTCACTTTTCCTTAGTTAAATAATTTCTATTAATTATCAAATAAAAATCTTGCATCTGAAAATTGTCTGAGCTTAACATTAGCGTTACTAAAAGTAGTAAATAGGTTAGTTCCTTGTGAGATTTGTCTTCGAACTTCGGATTATATTTGCAGCGATCGCTTAGTCCTTTTTATAAAGTGTAGTTGGGCGTGATCACAATTCCAGTAAAAAAATATGATTAAACTTATAGTAATAATAAGTAATGTAGTACTGAATTTACATTGAAATGGGAGATCTTGAACTTTGAGTTATCCCAATCAAACTTAGACATTTTAAGCGTTCGTCATAAGATGTAAAATTATGATAGATTTCATGTTTGTTATTTATTTTAGAATATATCAAAGTGAAAACAAAATTCACCAATTAAAAATTCTTAATATTTTTAAATTACAAAAAAAAGGAGCATTAAGTTTGAGTAGAAATAAAATAACTTGAACTTTGAGGTTAGCTTTTGTTATTTAAACTATATTGCTGTAATGAACAATAAAATATTGAACTTTTTGAAATAGAAACAGGAAGTCAGTAGAAATAGTTTAACGAAATAAATTCTCGAAAAACGGTATAGAATAAATCGAGCCCACTGAATGCACAGTGTGTCCTTAAGGAAATTATTTCCCTCAGGTGTTGAAATATTATCCTCCCAGGATAGAACGATTTGTCTCACCACCGTATTGGTACCAAAAACTCCGGTGAGCTTCGAATCATTCAATGGTCATAAAACGCACTGGAAAATGTTGTGCAGAAGAAGAAGAAGATTATCAGAAAATTTAGTAAGTAAAGATTCTGGGATTCAAGGAATATTTATAGACCATTTGGCACTATTTCTGAAATGGTTTACAAACAGATTTAAAATAATCCAGGAAAGAAAACGAACCGGACCGGGTCGAGTCGCGGATCATGGATTATTCCGGACTGAATTTTCGTTAATTAATTAATTAAGGAATTTTGTCCAAAAAGATGAATCAATCAATCGTTGACTGAAACCGAAGCAGAGAGAGCGACGACGACAACGGCGCGAGGCTTGCCCTTCTTCTTAACTCTTTAAGAGTTAGAAGAAGAGCAATTGTATATATACCCATCAAAAGTCTTTTTCTTCCTCCAATATGGGGACAATGTCCCTTTGTCAGAAGGAAAACTCAAATATTTTTTTTCCTCCATCTCGTTCACCCTCTCTAAGTTATACTAAGCTTAAAATCCCAACAGCTTCTTCCGGTGATTGGCATTGGCTCACTTGAAAATATTGGTGGAGTAAAAATAATAATTTACAATAAAACCTGGATTTCAAATGATTCGTTTAGCCGAATACATTGTTCACCTGCAGTAATGAATGAGTAATGACTAGATACACATTCAAGTAAAAAAAAATGTATTCATATGATAAAAGTGTTTTCTAATTATTTTTTTTCTAATTTTATTGATCTTTATTACTTGCAAAACTGTTGGGTATGAAATGGTTCTTATATATATATATTAGTTATTTTTGATGAAATATTGGTTCAACGTTAGTCAATATTTAGACTATAAATTATTACAAATAGTTTTCTAACGTTCCCTTGAGTAACAAGTTTTACCATCTTTTAAAAGTTATAAAACCAGATGCAACCTCTTTCGTGCTCTAACTTATCAAAAGATTCAATTCCAATTTATTTAATTATATTTTTAATTTATAACTCAATTATATTTTTTAATAATATTCATGTGACTTTTAGAAACAATTTACCCTTTGAACTAAAGTACACGTGTGACACACGTATCATAAGACTAGTCAAATATAATTACATGTAACTGAATAAATAACACATATGTTAACAGAAGTGGTAGGAGGATGCATAAGATCACTAAGATGTTACTACATTTTTTAAGTTTATACTATAATCGGAAAATGACCAAAACCCTATCGTTTGGTAAATGGTTTACTATTATGCTTCGTACTCTTATTGGTCCAAAAATATATACAATATTATCTTCTGGTCTAAAATTACTCTCACGACTGATAGAAATTTATGTGGTCCTTTTTTTAATGTGTTGGCAGCACGTAATTGGGCAACGTGACTCCCTTGTCCACATCAAATTTAACCCGCTCCAGATCTAAACCGCCCGACCAGATTGATAATTTTTAAACAAAAATAAAAATAAAAAAAGAAAGAAAATAGAATCCTCACCCACCCATGTCATCACCTCCGTCCTCCTCCTCCACATTGTCTGAAACTCAGTTATTTTTAGGCAAGTGAATTCTATTTTTGCACTCTTTTTTTTTAGTTCTTTTTTCCACTCTTTCCTTTTTCTTTCCATTTTCTATTTCCATTCCTTCTTCGTTATCTCCGGCCAGATTCTTCCATTGAACACAAAAAAGCACTAATGGACTACCACTTCTTCACCGCGGACATAGATTTGTCAGAGATGGAATCGTCTTCTTCTTAAAAATATTTATTCAATATTTCTAAATAAAATGGATTAGATGCAGATTATAGAGAGACAAGGGGAAGAATCTTTGCTGAAGTTTGATTTTCCGGCGAGAGTTTTAGTGTTGCTGACAAAATTCGAACTCTAACAGAATCATGAGCTGGGTTTTGGAGCTGAAAATGATGGTGTTTCGATGTAAAAGAAGGTATTTTGAGGCTGGTTCTAACGGTGTAATGCAAATGGTTTTTGGAGTTGCATTAGTGGAGGTTTTTTGGTGAGTTTATTTATCTATTTTCATGGTGGATAACGCCTGGTCTCGGCTGGAGTTTATGGTAAGTTTTTTTTGTGGTGTTTCATATGATTGGTGACTAGTTTTAGAAGCTTGGTGACTGCTGCATTTTATGGAGGTTGTGGCTACTTTTCTGGAGGAGAGGAGAGGAAGATGGGGTTTTTTACAATGTATGGTCCAATAAACTGGGATGGATTAAAATCTGGAGCGGGTTAAATTTGATCTGGACAAGGGAACCACGTCGCCCAATTACATGTTGCCAACATAATAAAAAAGGCACCACAGAAATTCCCGTCTGTCGCGAGGGTAATTTTAGACCAGAAAATTACGTTGTATGCATTTTTAGACGAATAAGTGGACATGGCATAAAAGTAAACTATTTACCAAACGATAGGGGTTATTTTAGCCATTTTCTAATATAGGACTGCTCACATGCATAAAAACATTGAATTAGTTCTCAATGAAAGAAGTCTCGAGTCAAGGAAGAAAACCCAAGCTCTATCAGTCAGACCTCCTCAGAAGTACATGATTTCGCCTTTCCAACCAATTGATGTGGGAATAACCCTGGGCTCCGATCGAAAACAACCCGTAGTCTCTGAAAGATGAGAACCAACTATGTAGCATATACATCGATAATTCAAGTATTATATACGTCATTAGTCCGATCCTTTATAGGAACTACCGTATTGAACAAGTAAAAGTTATGTGTTGGTCCGAGTGGGGATAGCATTTCTCTTCTGCATGTTCATGGAGTTTTGAAAAATTCAAACATCTCAGAGATAGATAGAGAGACAGAAATTTCTCGAATGAACCGCACTCCTGTGTATACGTCAGGAGGCCATTGATGAAAAGGGGTTGGGGAAAACTTGAACCCATTTCCTACGGTAATGAATATGAGCGCAATTGAAATTCCTTGAGAGTTATACATTTGTGTATTGATAAGACTGTTTACTATTTCTTGAAGCTCAATCTCCTCCCCTCCCCCCCCTCCCCCTCCCCCCCACCGATGAACGATATAGCCAAGAGAAACCATGAACCAGAATAGAAGAGCTTGCCCCACCCATGAGTAAATATTTTATAGTAGCCTCATTGGACGGTACATCTTTCTTAGTATATCCAGATAATAGGTAGGAGCATAAACTGAAATATTCTGGGGATACAAGGATAATTATTAAATCGTTAGCACCGCATAAAAATATTTTCCCTAGAGTGGATGTTAATACGAATAAGAGAAACTCTGTTATTGTCATTTGTGTACATTCAATGTACTTTACGGATAGAGAAATACATAGACTTGAACATAGTAAAATAATTTTTAGATGTTTTGGAGGTAGACAAATAAGAGCATATATTATAGAGTATCTACTACTCCTTCCGTTTCAGTTTATGTGTGTTATGTTGCTTTTTAGTATGTTTTAAAAAGAATGTCTCTTTCTATATTTGTCATCTCTTACTTTCCACGTGGTAAGACCACAAGATACGAGAATATTTTGGTATATTCACACATCTTTACTTAAGACCACAAGAGTTAAAAGTTTTTCTTATTTACTATAATTGTGTCCAGTTAAACTAAGACACATAAATTAAAACGAGGGAGTTCGTATTACGAAAGAGATATTCCCTCTATTTTAATTTAGATGACATATTTCGCTTATTGAGGGTCAATTTGACTACACAACGAAGCTATATTGGATTAGCTCAACACAATATTATAAAATTAAACTTTAGAATACAAGATCTATACGAGAAATACTATAAGTTGTAATTTTTTTCATGCTAATATGATAAAAACTATATTTTAAAATATTGGTCCAATTTTATACAGTTTGACTCTCCATAAGCAAAATATGTCATCTAATTTGAAACTGCAGGAGTACTTAAACTTAAAATTTGCTTAGTAGAGTATAGGGAAACCACAGGCGGATCCAGAACATGAAGACCGGGTTCATCGGAACTCAGTACCTTGCATATATACTAAGAAATTAGTTAAATATTCATAAATATTATAGTGTGAACTTATAAACTATTGTATATTAATTTAAGATCGTTGTAGGAACTCATGAACTTTAAATATTGGATCCGCCCATGCATTAAGGAGATGATAAGATTATGTGCTCCATGGGACGTCTGCCACATCAGACAGATATTCAACTATTGGTGAGGACGTGGCATGATCCTAGCTGGCAAGGGGCTGTTAAGGTGACGGCTAAGACGGCGGGAGAAGGAAAAGAGGATGTCCATTTGCCAATAAGTTTTTGGTGGGACCACGTGGCAAGAGAAGAACTAAAACCCTCTCCAAGATATTGAACATGTG
This sequence comes from Nicotiana undulata, assembly GCA_005239495.1. NCBI lineage: Eukaryota > Viridiplantae > Streptophyta > Magnoliopsida > Solanales > Solanaceae > Nicotiana > Nicotiana undulata. The sequence continues at coordinate 10,095 of ML274628.1, read as the reverse complement.
GGTTCTCTCTCCACATCCCAACTTGCCTCCAAAGATTCCAACCCACAACATAAATCAAGGTAAAAATTATTTATGAGTAAAATATTTTATTATTATTAATCTTAAATCTGAAATATTTTCTTATTGCTTCGTGTCGTCATATCAATCAGAGCAGATGAGTTTTTAGTCCAAATTCTTATAAATTAAGCATGGTTGATAAATATATTCTTTATTTTATTAGTACCTCTCAACATTATATTACTCTCTCTGTTTCAAATTAATTGGAATATTTTTTTTTAATCTGTTTCAAAATAAATGATAATTTTTAAATTTAAAAATAATTTAATTTTAAATTTTTTATTTTACCCTTTTTTAGTGATAAGCTTTTATAACGACATAAATGTGATGATCACACAAAGCTTTTACGCTTAAATTTTAAGATCATAAATTTTAATTTTTCTTTTCTATCGGATCAAACTAACTTTTCTAAATTGAAACGGGTTATATAATATAATCTTTTTCTATATGGGACCCACAACTGGGGAGGGGCTGTGGGTCTTTGAAGCGGGCATTACCTTGTCCGTTAGTGTCTGGTTACAACTATAAAATAAACCAAACTGTCCCAAATCTCTTCACACAGATACCCACTCTTCATCTCTTTAACTCCTATTCCAATCCCAATTTGTCTTCCTACTTTCTTCTACCATTTCAAGTAAAGAAACTCTTTTTCGGCTTCCTCTCGACTCTTATTCTCATTCCCCATTTATTTTGCTACAAAACAGAGTGAAAGCAGAGTAAACTATTCTCTGTTCTTCAACATTTTATTTCAATATAGTATTAACTGATTAGTTGAACATCATTTAGGTAAGTTATTGAATCTTTTTCCAGTTTTCTCAAATGGGTTTCCGTTAATTTTCGACTTTGTAAAGAAAAAGGTTTTGTTTTCTTCGTTTTGATTGAATACGAGCTTATATTGCGTGTTTGTTGTTTTGTTTTTTGTAGGAGTGACAATGACTCAGCAGAATGTGGTAGTGTCCGATCCTAAATCCAGTATTAATTTGGCAATACCGGTGAAGGTACAAGTACCATCAAACTCCCACGCGCTGTTCACGACGGCAGCACAAAAGCCGCCACCGGCGCCGGGGAGTTGCATCACCATTTCAAGAAAAACACTTGTTGAAATCAATGGGAATAATAATGGTGCTAGAATCAACTCCTGGGTTGATTCAATGAGAGCTTCCTCTCCTACTCATCACAAGTCCACTCCTCCTCTTTCTGATGACATCAATTCTTGGATGGTAAGCTCAAAAACAAAACAAAAAACGAAAAACTTTCATGCAGTTATACAATAATGCCTACCACATGTTTGCTTTATATTTTCTGTAAAAAATGGCGGTTTTAGCTTATAATTGAAGAATGAAACAGGTGCAACATCCATCAGCACTGGATATGTTTGAGCAGATAATAAGTGCTTCAAAGGGAAAGCAAATAGTGATGTTTTTAGACTATGACGGTACCCTTTCCCCCATTGTTGAGGACCCTGATCAAGCTTTCATGTCTGATGCTGTAAGTGTTTTCATCTATTTTTATTAACTTTACTACTCTTTTTTTTCTTTTAAAAAAGGAATCATTTTTATTAATTATTCCACTCACTTCTTTGTATATATCAGATGAGAGCAACAGTGAGAAAACTTGCTAGATATTTCCCTACTGCAATAGTGAGTGGAAGGTGCAGAGACAAGGTATACTTCTCTACTTTTCTGGATTCTTCTTACTTCTCTCTATGTTTTTTTTTTCATTTTATGAATTGGTTTTTATGTACTTTTTTTTTGGTGATTGTATAATTATAGGTATACAATTTTGTACGATTGGCAGAGTTGTACTATGCTGGAAGCCATGGAATGGATATAAAAGGACCATCAAAAGGTTCCAAATACAAGAAAGTGAGTTTAGCTTATTGTCTTTCTTCATTCAGAGCATCTTCAGTTACTTCTTACTATGACTTTGTCTTTCTTGCTCTCCCTTAATATTTATACAAATTCATATAATTATATTTCCAGGGAGCAGAAGCTGTTCTTTGCCAACCAGCAAGTGAATTTCTACCAATGATTGATGAGGTTTACAAAGCATTAATTGATGCAACAAAATCAACAGAAGGAGTTATAGTGGAGAATAACAAGTTTTGTGCCTCTGTACATTTCCGCTGTGTTGATGAAAAGGTATAAACGTAACCAGTCCAAATATTCTGTTATTATTATCCATAATAATAACAATATATGGCCCATCAAATAAAGCATGGGTTAAAACCTTTAAATAATAGTAGAAGAAAAGATGTGATTTGGGGTTGTTGTTGATGTAACAGAAATGGGGTGAACTAGCACAAGTCGTGAGGTCAGTGCTTAAAGAATACCCAAAGCTGAGATTAACACAAGGAAGAAAAGTATTTGAGATCCGTCCTACTATTAAATGGGACAAAGGCAAAGCTCTTGAATTCTTGCTTGAATCCCTTGGTAAGTAGTAGCAAATAAATAAATTATTGAAATATAAAAGATAAAAAAACAGTTGTTTTTATGCTAACTTTGATAATGAAATCTCTCTTCATCAACAGGATATGCTAACTGTACTGATGTATTTCCTGTATATATTGGTGATGATCGAACCGATGAAGATGCTTTTAAGGTATCCTATGTTCTTATATTTAATGTTTGTTTTGTGTTTCTTTTTTGAGTTTACCAGATTTTTTATTGAGTTTTCTTTTGGTTACTAATCCTACATTAAATGTGGTCTAGGTTCTAAGAGAAAGAGGACAGGGTTTTGGCATTCTTGTTTCCGAAATTCCAAAAGACACACATGCATCTTATTCTTTACAAGAACCATCTGAGGTGAGAATTACTATAACTCTGCTAGTAATATTTTTTCATAATAAAATTTGTATCTAATAAAAAAATACATGTGTTACGTCCAAAATATTATTGACATTTTCTTCTAATTGATTTTCACAGGTTATGGTGTTTCTACGACGCTTGGTAGAGTGGAAAAAGTTGTCGTTAAGAAGACAGTTTAGAATTCGAAGACAAATTGAAGAGATAAAAGCATCTCTACGGAACTAATGAAGAATTATTGTCCAAAAGTAATGGACTTAATGATGCATATAATGTATTTTCCTTTTATAAATATAACAAAAGAAGTTGTAAAAGAAAAGGTGGAAAAGATAGGCTTTTTGATCCTTTTCTATTTGGCTTTAATTAAGGCCTTGTACATCTTTGTAACTAGCTCTGTACAAGGGTAAATTGTAATTTTCCAGTCTTAGCTTAATGCATATATTGGAAGTTCTCTCTCAATTCGTATACAAATAAATATATACTAGTATATTTTTATATATGCACTATATATTAAAATTCATAAAACAAAATGTTACATGGTTTGTTTTCATTATATTAATATTATGACGTAAAACAAGCGACATCACATGCCTCATTTAACTTTAAGGATGGCATTTACTTCAAAAGTTGTCAGCATCGTTGAGTAGAGATTCTAGAGAAGTTGTATATATCTTTCCCTGTTTGTTTTACTGGCTGATAGCCGAACACTATCATTAAGTTAAAGAATTTATAAAAATGCAATTACTTAACCAACTGTTGCTGAGCACCACACAAGAATTTATCTTGTTTTACCATCCAAATACACCAATATAAAGGAAGGGGTGGAATGAATGATAAAATGGAGTTAGATATGGACAAAGTAGTTCTAGTCATCTTTCTATATCTCCATTCTCCACATAAAAAAGAATAAAAGGTGAAAAACCGACCCCTTTAATTATTTTCTGGTAACTTCGACCTCTTTTCCTTAGGAAAATAATTCATTGCAACTTTAGCAAGCCAAACATAATCAAAAGGAAGAAGTACTAAGCAAACTTTTACGGTCAAATTTCTTTATAACAACGTTGTTTATTTTAATATTTTAGATGTTAATAAAGTGTTATTATAGATGACATATATTATAATATAACAAAAAAATCAGATCCGAGAAAAGCTTAAATCTTATGATGAATGAATATTATATACGAATATTATTATAGAAAAGTCGGTCACGCTGTATTTAACTCAAACAAATACGTAGTAAACTAGCTCCGCTGCTGTGGTCCTGGAGGAGCTAAGGTTTGTAATCACTCACTTAACGAAGACCTATCTTAATAATTTTATTTTTTTTAAATTCAAGAATTTGTGTTTTCAAAATTATGCAATTTTATGTTCTGTTTATAACTAAGGCAATTCCTCATGTGCACCAGTCCATCATTACGTTATTTAGGCTTAATTAAGTTGTTAAAATGTCTATTATCTTATACTACATGTTTTCGTCTTTTCCACCTTATATATATCCTCAAGACCAATACAGTTAAGGCCACATTAGTTTGCACTTAATGGGGGAAATCTTAATTATTCAGTTTCTTTTTTTTTTGGTAATTATATTTTCATTAATCACCGATGAAATCATTACAAATCAGCAAAGTCATCCTCGACTTGCTTAGATCCTTACATATAACTAACACTATGCCTATACTATGAGCAGAACATAAAAGACATTATACAAGTAATTACTGGTTAGTTGCCAAATTGTCTTCGGAATATAAGTTGTTGCATCTTTGTTCTCACTACTCCTTGTGCTCTAATATTGCAAACACATGCCACTTCACTTGCTATTTGATCTTCATTTCTTTCTTTCTCTTCAAAGATTCTACTGTTCCTCTCTTTTCATATCCCATTAATGTACTCAGCATAGATCATTTTCATTGTTCTGGCTTTACACGACTTCCCTTTAGCTTGTGTGATCACCCACGCCATCATCTGTGCCCAGGAGTGTATTGGAGCATCATGCATTTGCAGCCATTTTAAAAGCTTCCACCACACTGTCTTAGCAAAATTGCAGTCACCAAATAGATGCACATGTGATTCATCTGTACTATTACATAAGCTACACCTTAGATTTACTTGAATTCCCCAACTGGTTAACCTATCTGTTCTCAACAGCCTGCCATGGCATTGCATCCCATTGTGAATATTGCCTTATGTCTAGCTTCATTGTGAAACATTAAGGTTCTCCGTGCCACCTTGCTGTAGCTTCCCAGAAGGCCTAAGTATACTTGCTTGGTAATACTCTGTCTTTGCTTTACTGTAGGTATTTGTTGAATTACCGCTCATGCGTCCATGATCTTTCTCATCATCCAACTTGCTTGTTGAGGTATAGTCATCTCCAGTATGCTTTGTCCCTATATGTAATATGTGTGAATCCATTTTATCCAAACTTTGTCCTTCTGTGCTAGATCCCAGTATGCATTAGTGATAGCAACCTTGTTCCATACTCTAAGATTCAACAGATTATAACCTCCAGCTGATTTAGGCAAACATATTTTCTCCCATGCTATCAATGCTCTTTTTGTAATTGTATTAGTGCCAGACCATATATAGCTCCTGCAATATGACTCAATTAATTTCATCAGTTAGCTGGCAAGATGAACACTTGAGACCAATAAGAATGGATACCAAATATCACTATCTAGACTAATTGTACCCTTCCGACATAAGAAAATTTCCGAGTTGTCCAAGATGAGATTCTTGCAACTATTTTCTCAATCAATGATTTCCATTGCAAAGCTGTTAACTTCTTTGTATCCAAAGGAATGCACAGATATTTGAAAGGTAAATCCCCAATTAAATAACCAGTAATCTGTAGAATTTCCAACTTAACATTCTGTGCAACTCCACCAAAATAAATTGCACTCTTATTGAGATTGGCTAACAATCCAGATGCAGCAGAAAACTGCTTGAAGCAAGCATGTAGAGTGTGAACTGATTTACTATCCCCTATGGCAAACATCAATAGATCATTTGCAAAGCTGAGATGAGTTATATTTATCTTACCACACCTTGGATGAAACTTGTATTCCTTAGCTTGCCTCATGTGATGACCCAAAAAGTGTCATCTTACAAATTAAGACTCCCTTCCAAGATCATAGGCCTTAAAATGACTAATTTTAATTATCTCGATTTGCGTGCACAGTCCTGGCATGAAACCAGAAAACTTTTATGTGAAAATATGAGAAATAGAAATCTTTAGAGTTAAAATTTGGTTTTAGTTGACTTTGGTCAACATTTTGATGTAAACGGACCCGGATCTGTATTCCGACGATCCTGGGAGGTTCGTAGTAAAATATGGGACTTAGGCGTATGCTCGAAATTTAATTCCGGGGTCCCTAACCTTAGAAAATATTTTTTGAAGAAAATTATTTTGTTGATTATCACAGGGAATAAAGAAAGGAAATAATATGTGAAACTATTGGTACCGAGCCCGTATTTTGATTTCGAAGCCCGGAACAAATTTGTTATGATATTTAAGCCTTATATCTGAAACTTGATGAGAATCGGAGTTGGTTTGACGTGATTCGGATGTCCGGTTGAATAGAAATTTGAGTGTTCTTGAGAAAATCTTGAGTTTTGAGGTTAAATTTGTAGTTTTTGATGTTATTTTGATGATTTGATCGCACGAGCAAGTCCATATGATATTTTTAGACTTACTTGCATGTTTGGTTTGGAGCCCCTAGGGCTCGGGTGAGTTTTGGGTAGGCTACAGAGTGTCTAGACTTAGAGAAAAATCGCACACCAAAAATCTGGTGTTAGCAGGCCTCTGAAGTCGCAAATGGGACGATTTTATCGCAAATGCGATAACCACAAGCTATATATTGGCATTGTAGACGGGATTTTCACCCATTTTTTAATTCTCTCAAACCCTAAACCTTCATAGACGATTTTTCAAAGACCTAAGACTCTCCAAATCATAGGTAAGTTATTCCAAACTAATTCCTTTCATTCCTTAACAACTTTTAACAAGATTTCAACCTAGAATCTAGAGTTTTCATGGTGAAAATTGGGATTTTTGGGTAGAACTTAGGAATTTCAAAACTTGGTAATTTAGACCTCAAACTGAGATCGGATTCCAAAACCAATTATATATCCGGGCTGGGGGAGAATGGGTAAATGTGATTTGGTCCGAACCTCGAGTTTTGACCAAGCGGGCCCGAGGTCGATTTTTGTATTTTGATAAGAAAACATAGGAAAACCATAGTTGTTCATTAAAGTTGATTCCTTTAAGAAATAATTGATGATATTGAACCAATTGTGATTAGATTCGAGCGGGTTAGAGGCAAATTCTAAAAGAAAAGATGTGCTAGAGCTGTGATTTGCTTGTGACATCGAGGTAAGTGCTTGGTTTTACCTTGACTTGAAGGAATAGGAACCCCCAACTTAAATGCTATGTGAATTTGCATGTGTGTGGTGTATAGGTAAGGTGACGAGTACCTATCCACCAACAATTTATTTGTTGAACATAATCTCTTCCACGTTTCCAATTTAATTGATCTCTGGTTTAATTGTTTTATGATCATTGATGTCTACGTGTCTACTTGATTTCGTCAACTTGTTGTTAAATATTGTTTCACGTATTTTGGAAGTGTTGGTTGATTCCTTGGTTTTATTGTGATACATAAAAATTGAGCTGGATAACAGTGTTACTATATATATATATATATATATTCCGGTTGGTCTCATTGTGAAATGAAAATTGATGAAGTTTATGAGTTGTACAGCTTTCTGCTTACAATTGTTGAGACAAAAATATTGTGAAAGACTTTGACCTGAATTGTGAAAATTTTCATAAATAAAGGGATATGATATGTCTTGTGGAAGCGGGTTGCACACCGCAACAAGGAGTGATAAGCGTGGACAGGTGGGATCAGGTTGCACGCAACAGGAGAAATAAGGGTGATACATATAGGGAGGAGCAATAAGGGTGGACAGGTGGGAGCGGGTTGCGCGCCGCAACAAGGAGCAATAAGGGAAGACACTTATGTTTTACTAATTTTTAAACACAAAGTTTTGAAAATTTACTGTTTTATTTTACTATTTTTCATATTACGCACTTACGATTATTTTAAAGTGAATTCGGAAATTTATGTGAGAATTGGTTATAGCCGAAACCTGAAAAAGGTGGCTGAGTTATTTTATTCCTTGCTACAGATTATTGTTTTGTCTAGTTTAGAATTTCCTTCTTGCTTTATTATATATTGTTCACAGGTTATATTGTAAACGCCCCGCGTAGCCTCGTCACTACTTCGTTGAGGTTAGACTCGACACTTACTCAGTACATGGGGTCGGTTGTAATGATACTACACTTTGCAGTTTTTGTGCAGATCCAGGTACCGGCCAGATTTAGGAGATTGTAGTAGTTGTCATCATTGTTCACGGAGACACGAGGTAGATCTGCTGGCGTTCGCAGATTCCTGGAGTCTTCCCTTAATATTTAGATTGTTGTTTTACTTCTTTCAAAGCAGATACATATTTCTTTGAGCCCAATTATTTATAGTATTTGTAGTGGTTCATGAATTGTGACACCAGACCCTGGGGTAAGTTTATGGATATATATATATATATATATATATATATATATATATATCGCGATTCGGCTTAATTATTCTGTTATTATTATTATTCATGAAATTATTTATTGGAAATAATTAGATTCAGTTTAGTTTTAAATTGTACTATTATGAATAAGTAAACTTCAATAGAAAATAATTAAATAAGTTCTAACATTGGCTTGCCTAGAAAGTGTGGTGTTAGGCGCCATCACGATCCCCTAGGTTGGAAATTTGGGTCGTGTCACCTCAATCCTTTGAGTAGTCTGCTTAGATATTCCATTGCAATTGTAAATAAAAATGGTGACATTGGGTCACCCTGTCTGAGTCCTTTGGCAGCTTCAAAAGGTTTTGTCAACTCCCCATTAATCATGATTGAATAACTCACTGTTGATACACAAGCTCTCACCCAGTTAGTGAATTTTGTGGAAAAACATAGGTACTCTAACAGTTGCTCTGTCATGACCCAAAATCCATACATGGTCGTGGTGGCGCCTATTGTGTTACTAGGCAAGCCTACTTCTCGAAATATTACTATTTATTGATTTTAAGAATTTAATAAAACAATATCAACATTTAAAGTTCTCATAAACTAAATGAACTCTAAATATAACTAATATAAAAATACGGAAGCTAGCCCCAAACATCGGGGTGTCACTAAGTCATGAGCGTCTAAACTATGAGCTAAGATATATAAACTGTCCAAAAGAAGAAATGACAAAAGGAGTAACAAGGTCCTACGGATGCTAGAAGCTACCTTGCAGTCTCCACAGATAGCCGGCCTGAACTCAACGATCGCCGCCTTCCAACTCACCTGGATCTGCACATATAGTGCAGGGTGTGGTATGAGTACAACCGACTCAGTAGTAACAGAAATAACTAAGGAACTGAGTAGTAGTGACGAGCTAAGCAAGACAATCCAATTATTTATTTTTACAATTTAAAAATAAACAGAAATAAACATGTAAATTCCATAACGCGGTAAATGCCACAAAGAAATTTAACATATAAATGCAACAACAACAAAAGTAAATGCAACCTCACAACAATGTCACTCCATCACTCATCACTCACACTCAACACTCAACACTCAATACACTCAACACTCTGCACTCACTAGGGGTGTGTACAAACTCCGGAGGGGCTCCCAAAGCCCAAGCGCCAAGCACAGACAACTCACATGCTATCATATCAATACCTGGATCCGCATGGTCAACTCACATGCTACGCGAAAAACTCACGCGCTATGCTATAAATACATGGACCTGCACGATCAACTCACGTGCTACGCGAACAACTCACGCGTTATGGTATTAATATCCTCACAACCAGGCCCTCGACCTCACTCAATCATGTACCTCACTAGTCTCACCATCATCAACAAATAAGGGAACAAAACCCACATCAAGTATCACAACATATTTGCAAATAACAGAGACTGAGGGAAACAAGTATAATAATTTCTATGACTGAGTACAAATAATGTGAGTTTGAATAAAGTCTAAGCATGATCTCTAACATGAAGGCAGATAAGTTCAACAACAAGTAACTACGTAACCACAGATGACGGCCATGAGGCCTCACGAAACGGACCAAGTCTCCATCCCTCGAGGTATACACCCACACGCCCGTCACCTAGCGTGGGTATC